>JAUZNJ010106182.1:0-47079 GCA_034780135.1 Jordanella pulchra | reverse complement strand
CAGGGAAACAGGACACACCTGGGAGCAATCAGGGGAAGACAGGACAACACAGGGAGCACAGAGACAACAGGAAACTTCAAAAATAATACAAAGAACCACAGATCATGACAAATTTAGGTTGAGATGCAAGGTTCTCCGATTCCTTCTCACTTGAAGCTCATTCAGCACAGGGTCATCTTTATAGGAAGAGTCTTGCTGTTTGAAAATAGTAGGCCACTTAGAAAAAAAGATGCATCAATTAAGCGCCAGAAATGAAAAATAATCTCAGAACTTCAATTATTTTCAAGGTAAATGAGCTGCACATATTTATATTCATTCTCAATTTTCACTTTAACCAACATCATACTATCTACAAAAATGTTAAATAAATTTTAAATTGTGGCTTAAGTAAACAAAATGAATTGTTATGAAAATACAATTTTAAGCATTTTCAGAACAAATTACCATATTTGTTACCGAAACGCTTTATAATTTCCTTCTCCTATGAAGGACATTAGTTGATGGCCATTTTTCATCATATAACCAAAGAACCGGTCAAATACCACCTTCTGAATTGTTAAGCTGAGGCTGATGGTATATCAAAAAGCAAAAATGTGTTAAATGTGATTTAAGTGCCTAATTTAAATAATATTGCATTTGTGGTACTGTCAGCAATAAAAAAACATGAATGATGATTCATCATTCAATGTTTGTCAGGGGGTCACAATACATGAAAGTTATTAATTTTTGTGAATCAAAAGTTTTTGTGTCCGGATATTTATTAATATCTTCACATTGATAACCACCATATGTGGGAGGGAGTGGCCATAGAGGATGTCTGAGCTTGCAGCTCAAACCAATATTGCTCTTGGTGGCTTGCCTCTTCCTCAGAACGTTCATCTCTTGCCTTCATTACCTCTTTCTGTGGTGAAGATAGTGGAGCGACATCCTCCACCTGATAAGGCCAGTCTCTTGCAAAACTATCATAACTGACATTACTTTGATCACCATGGTTATGTTAGTGTCAATGACAGAGACCACGCTCGATCCTCAACAGGTCTGCATGTTCCGCTGTACTCTGGTCATCGCCTTGTAGGGGAAGCATTTTTGTAATATTATATAAATATTATATGTGGGTGGAAGTAAGCCTCTGCTGTAAACCGAGTTGTACTTTAAATTAAGTGAAAATACTTCAGCCAGACTTTTAGGCACTAATAATATAAAACTTTTGGAAGGGACTCATTCTCCCAATGAATGAAAAGGCACAAAGAAAAAAAAGTCTTTTTATCCCTCTGAAGGGCATGAGTGATTCAATGTTTTAATGAGGAGAAAGGAACAAAAGAGGGTAGGAGATGACAAAGGCTGCTCCAAATAAACATGACCCTCCTCCTAAATTCTGCCGCTGCATATCGTCTCATGGGAATAAACAAGGAGAGAAAACACCGCACACACCCGCCTCCTCGTTCATGGGGAAAATGTCAGCGTGATGTGCCGGCTACTGATGCCTTGTAATGAGAGTCACATAGGCCTAAACAGTGGCAAACAGAGCTTTCCACCTATTAGGTGGACAAAATGCTTGGTGTTTGCATTATCAAAAAAACAAAAACAGGCAGGTCTTTAGTACAGTTGAAACAACATGTATTTAATAGTGTCTAAAGTCAGTAATAATGTGTGAGCCACATCATATCACTACCTTTTCTCTATATACTTGCAAGTTGTGGTATAAAGTTTCCAAACCCTTCCTCACTTTCTTTTCTCTTGGCTTTTCTTTAACAATGTTCCTGTATTAAACATGGACCACACTGGAAATAGTGGCTCATTTGTATTTTATTTGTTTCTGCTGTTTTAACAGATAAAAATGTTTATCTGGAGCCTGTAACAAAAGTAATTTCCCTCTGGGATTATTAAAGTATTTCTGATTCTGATGTCATTCTATATCAAAAGACAAATGCAAATATTGTTGCTCAGTGGTGTTAAAATACGTTGAAATGTTGCCAAAATATTTCCTGCTAGAACTACTGATAGTGTCATAGAGAAATGTTTCTGAGGTATATTTTGGATTCCGATACACTATTGAAGAGTGTATAGAGTATATGAGATTGTTTTGTCAGGTTTTTTAAAACCAACACATTCAGCCTAAACAATCTACACCTGGCTAATCATTTTTAAAGACAAATTTTTTTTTCTTTACAAGATGGTTTAAAACATTGATAATGTTATCAGGCTATTGCTAACGCTAATGCCTAAAGCTAATAGTTGGATTTTCAATCTTTTGGAAAATTTCAGAGCTGGATGGTTCAGCTATTTCTATCTGAAGAACTCACAAAAAGAAGAAGGCAATTAGAAGAGTTTGTTTATCTTAAAATATTTATTGCTTAAGATAAACAATATTTAAGACGTTCAGTCCTCGGCAGGTTACATTAGCAATAGTTTTACTTTGATTTTATACATGAGCTGCTGAATGAGAACAGGGATGAAAACCCTCCATGGCCTGAAGCTGGTGGTGGAATGGAGACAGTATGATGCCAGCTAAGACAAGGCGCATGTTCATAGAACCTCCATGATGAGCAAGCATAGAGCAACAGTGGAGAGAAAAAACTCCCCTTGGGAAGAACGCTCTGGCAGAACTAGTCTCAACATGGCCCGCTCCTGCCAGACCGGCTGGGGATGCCTTGTGAAGCAGCAAGAGTCCGGAGAGTACTGCAGAATGGAGACAGAGCCAGATGGTGGTTGCAAGGATGGTTTGATAAGGGGACGGAGGGGGGTTGAATAGGGGTCATAAGAATCAAAGTCTGATGTCCGATCCAACTCGATGCTTGTTAGTGGCAGTTTGAGCTGTTGATTGAAGTATTTTAAGTAGTACTGATGCTGATTGAATTACGAGCAGGTGTGGATGAAATGCCAATTAGCTGTTTCACAGCGCTGTTGCAATTTGCAGCTACCTTTTCGACAAACAAAATTTGTTTGCTCTGCTCTCACAAACTCAACACAGTGAAAGCTAGTAGCATACACAAAACAGAGGAGACAACTGAGGTTCAGGCTTCCCCCAAAGGAGGAGGTATGTAGGGAGAGGGAAGTTGCTACCCATGCATCCTGGTCCTGGATAAGTGAGTCCATGACCAGGATGTACAAGTTTAGTTCAAGCATAATTTCATTTTAGAAAAAGTTTACTGATCTGTAAGAGGGTGAAGTTCCATTATTATGCCACTATCATAGTTGAAGCAAATGTTCTCCAAAGAACATTATTGTTTATTGCATTAAGTTTTCAGGCTAATCATTGTCCAACAAAATGTGTTATCTAAGAGGCCTAGAACACATTAAATAAAAGCATTTTTGTATCCTGATGTATTAAAACAAGTAACAGATGAGTTCATTTTTAGCCTAGAATACTGAAAACCAAATTGGTCATCTCCATTGATGTAGAACTTGGTTGGAACTTTTAAAATGGTTTTAAAGCAAGCATTGCCAATATCAGTTACACATTTAAACACATTCTAAACCCCAGAGTAAGAGTTTGCGATGATAATAAAAGCGAAGTGTTGTTATTTTGTCATTTAGTCCCTGCTAAATGACTATCAGCGCTGATTTGTAATACTTCCAGCTGGCAGCGACAGGAACAGAGAAAGCTAATTTATTAATAGATGAAAGCACAACGACCTCTGATTTGTTGTAATAGCAGAACACACTTTGAAGCAAGTATGCACTGAATCAGTGTAACCTGTCTTTTCATCTGTTCACATGTCAAGTTACAGTGAAAATCTCAGCTATTACTGATTTAGACCAAAGTGTTGGAAAGAGGTGTGAATGAAGTCAGGCTGTTTCAAGAAAACAAGTCTTTTTTTCTCAATCTTTTTATGTTATTTCTTAGATATTGAAGAGATTTGTTTTTCTGTTGGAAAAAAGAAAACAAACAAGAATGAAGATAAAACATTTGGAGCAGATTAAAAAGAAATCTTTTTCAACCCTAAATCTGTTCAAGTCTGTGAGTGAGCAAACAGCATACAGTTGTGGAGCAATATGTGTCTCTCTGAAGGAGAAATTGTGACATCTGCCTCACATAGCTCAACAGTAATCACTCATTGCCATCATTGATCATTTGTTTGACGTATCTAACCTATATATTGTGCTTTAGCTGTTTGAGTGAGAGAAGCATTAGGAACGGGAAACCATGACAATAACTTTGTGTTTGTCTTCTTATCTCAACAGTCTCTGTAGGAATTATAATTACGTTCAGCAAAATGGGAAGTAAATGGTCAACATAGCAAATACAATTTCATATGTGCGCAAATAACTTCAAATTTGATTCATATTTTCAACAAGTATTTCATATGAAAAATGTTGCTGAAATATTTCATTAAAAAAGGAGGGAAATAGTTCGACCAGTATTTGGATATAATTGAACTGCAAGATCCTTCATACTGTGCGATTTGCATGTTTATACATAAAACCTATGTTTTTTTTTTATTGGGATTTCATCTAGGGATGTACTGAAAATTGACCCACTGAAATTGACCAAAAACTGTGCATCCCTAATTTAATCTCACAGATCAACACTTTGTACTAGAGGACTATGAAATGGAAGGAATGTGATGCATGGCTGCAAACAACAATTTGAACAGTGTGGAGTAGTTGTATATGTAGCCACATTTACTCTCATAACCCTGGATTTAATCCAGTGCAACCAATTGCTTTTAGATGTCATCTTATGTAAAAGAGTGTCACTAAGTGTAATGTAATCAGTGAATGAATACAGCTATTTTATGAACGACTCCAATCATTTTAGAAGGCTAAAAATCACAACAGAATTGTTAGCGATAACTTTGTATCAAAGATTAGACATTTTTCAGAGAGGCAACCCAGTGACTAATGTAGGCGGAATTGCACAGCTAAGGTGACAAAATCTGTTGTCTTGCCTGCTATTAGTTATGCTATCACCAGATCTGACCTTTATGAAAGAGTGGCAAGAAAGAAACCATTGTTACAGGGGGGCGTCCTGATTGCAGTTTGTCATAAGCCATGGAGGGGACACAGCCACTGTGAAGAAGGTGTTCTGGTCAAAGAAGGCCACACATAATCCCAGTAAAACATGGTGGTAGCAGCTTCATGCTATTGAGATGTCTTCCTTAAGTAATTAGAAGGATGCTAGGAACTTTGGGGTGAAAGACCAATTACATGATAATCCTTAAAGAAAAGCTGTCTGAGGTTGGAAATATGATCAAATCATATATTTTTTATTGTAAAAAAATACAAAAATTCTCTATCCAACCAGGATATCTTGAAGGATGATTTGATGGACATGTCTAAGTCAAATGGCTTTAAGAAACCGAACCCAACAATCTTGACCGGTTGCAACAGTTTGAATTATCCAAATTTCAGGGACTGTTCCAATATGTTGGTCCATCAAAGTCATCTTATGGGGAATACCTCCAACTTTGTTTTCTTTTAAATTATTATTATTTTATTTCACACAAACAGGAAAGATCATTTTTTCCTCTCTGATCTCCTCTTCTCTCCCTAATTAGAGTACGCGTGCGATTCTATGTTTGTACAAACAGTTTCATGCTTCTTATTTGGGATTGTAGTAGATCAGGTCCTATATTGCCTACCAATCTCCATACAAGTGTCTCCTTGTTTGTAGGTGACTGGGTGGATGTGGCTCTAGAAAAAACACAGTGTAAAATCAGTCCCTTTAGCATTTTAATATTCATCAATTCGTACAGCCATTCTATTTTCAGCACTCACTTTATCCTGTTAAGGGACGCAAAACTGTAGATTATCCTGGTATTTAAGATGTGTGTGGGAAGAGGTCCACACCAAATTATTTGTTGGTTCAACGCAAAAACAATATACAGACAGCAGCTCTCACTTTAGAGCATACCAGTTACTATTATATGCATATTTGTGGGAGGAAACAGGAGCATCCAGAGGAAACCCACATACTGTAAAAACATGAAATGTGATATAATATCTCTGACATAACTGACATTTGAACTGGTAATAATGTCAGAAAGCCTTACAGAGACATAACCCGATAAAAAGAACCACTAAATAATACAAATTTTACTGCACAGAGGCGTTTCAAGAGAAAACATGTTAATAATCTCAGCTGTAGGTCTATAGCTATAAGACCAAAGACCTATTTATTTCAGATAGCACGGAGTCCCTAAATAACTGCTATACACTCTAAATCCATGTTGTATTGATTATTTCTGGGAAAATGTTAAAAAAGGCATCTTAACTCTTGCTAACAATATTTAAGACACAAGTTTTCATGTTAGAAACTTTGTGATTTACACATGTAGCAGCTTTAAGTAGCTTTGATTTATCTTATTGATTTCCACTTATCAACTGGCAGTATATTTTACACTATCCATTAATGACTAAAAAAGGCCACAGTGTGACAATATTCTTACCTGGAAAGAAGGTTGATCAATTATAGGAAATAGTGTTCATAATAGATAATATTCCTGTATGTAATAAATCCTAGAGATGCCCTGTTCCAGTTTTTTCTGATCTAATTCGATAACCATACCTGGGCTGAGAGTATCGGCCAATATCCAATGCCAATATCCAATGCCGATCCGCTTAAATTGTTGAATGAATAAACCATGTATTTTGCTATGTAAATGAAGGATATATGCTGGACATAAACATTGTTAATATTGTACAATAATGTAATTATAATGTATAATAGAATGTATGAATATCATCCTCTTAGTCTTGTACCTTAAACCTTGCAGGGCCTTTAAAAGGGTCTATGCAGCATGATTTTTCTGTTCACGTTGCAAAACAATAATATAATCATCTGAAACCTAAAACCTACTCGGCACAGGAAGAAGAGTTGAGATGTTAAAATATTAATGGATTGTCTGGGATTTTTATGGGGTCATATTCAACACATAATGTATAAATGCAAGCTGATTTCTGTTG
This sequence comes from Jordanella pulchra, assembly GCA_034780135.1. Lineage (NCBI taxonomy): Eukaryota > Metazoa > Chordata > Actinopteri > Cyprinodontiformes > Cyprinodontidae > Jordanella > Jordanella pulchra. Next base: position 40,170 of record JAUZNJ010106182.1, on the reverse strand, counting down.
TTTTCTTTCAGTTAAGATGATGATCATCAGAGGCTTTCTCTTGTATACTGTATTTCTATTTTATATCCCTCTCTTGTGCTGTGAAATCAGACAGCTATAGTTTCTCTGATGCAAACACAACAAAAAGCACACTTATTGTATTACCACCATGCTAAAAGTGCTGCTGGGAAGCTCAGAGAACCCTATCACTGTCTACATGCCCAAAGACAGACACACACACACACACACACACATCTACAAGCTACTTTTCCTGTCTGGTATTTAGCTATAGTTACATTGTTACTCTCTGAATGTATTCGCTAGAGATGAATGAATTCTCCATAGAAAACAACTTCCTAAACACAAGGTTAAAGTACTTAATAGAGAAACGTTTCATTTTATGTACAGTGTGCTTTACAGTGACGTGTTTTATTAGAAATTCAACTGTAAGGATGTGCTATTATTTTTGCCTAATACCATCTCAATGTACATAATCTCAAAAGATCAAGTTGGCCAACTTACCATGTTCAAACAACATCAACCTGCCCTCACTGCTGCTTAAGGGATTCACTGCTGAGGGAAATGTCTCTGTAGGCCTAATTAATCACCACATGAACAGTCAAACAAATGGGGCTTCAGGCTGACTTGCCCAGATTGAAAGACCTGCGAACCTTCATCCGGTCTTATCAAGAGCTCAGTCTTTCCATCTGTTTCACAGTTGTAAAACTTGAACAGCTATGTTGGATGTGAAAAGTTATTCTGCCTCAGGCTGACATGTTCACTGTGTTCTCTCAACTTGGATGTGATTTACTTCTTGATTTTTGATACTAAAGGTGTCACTGTGCTCTTTTGAAAATGCAGATGTTTTGTTTCGTGAAAGAAACTGTTCTAAAAAAAAACACTGCTGCACCTTGCAACGGCAATCATCCAAACATGGCTATATTTGCAAGGAATACATAATGAATTCAGTCACAGCTTTGACAGAATTCCACGCTTGGCAGCAAACCGTGTGGGTTAGATTAGTATAGAGAACTAACAAACAGGATTAAGTACATACAACCAGAATGATGCCTCTAAAAGGTGAACACTTTACATAAACTGTTACAGGATTTAGGTTTTTATGGCATATTAGAGTACAAAGCTAACCAATGTCCCAGCATCACTTTCTACAGATCTGATACTTCGGCAGAAGTTATGTGAACCCCAGTTAAGCTAGGCAAACATGGAGGTTTTCGAATGTGTCAAACACTTTTGTTGGATACTGCAAAACAGACTTGAATTAGAAGGCACTAAGGTTTTTGCTCAGTTTTTTTTTTTTTTTTTTTTTTTTCGGACTAAGTTGCAGTATCTATCCAGGAGTCTGTCAATTCTGGCACCAGAGCAATCTGTAGTTGGAGTGCTGGTATATTTGAGCATCACGGAGGCTAAAAGCTCAATACTCCCCCTCAGTTCAGTGGTGGTCTTTCTTCTTTTACAAAGATGGCTTTCTTCACCCCTCTTTCAAACCATTTGTCCTCTCTGCCCAAAATCTGCCCATTTTGATCTTCTAAGTGTTTCCTTTTTTCTTGAGGTGCAAGGGAAAGGCTGAATCTTGCCCAGAGTTTCTGACTCTCCTATGCTGCGCGTCTAACAGTAACATGTTGGATCAGCATTAATATTTATGCACCACAAATATGCCTATGTTTATATGTACTTATACATTCTGTATCCATATACGATTTCTATGATTCACAGCTTTTTTATTGTTTTGTTTGCTTCTTTTTTTTTCTCCATTATTACTTTGGGACCTTGTAACAAGGCTAGAAGCAGATGGGAAGTAGCTGTTTTTGTGGTGGAGGTTCTGGTCCTGATTGACTGCAGTCTTCTTCTGGGGGGAGAGTCTTAAGTGTGTTTTCTTCACATGGGTAACTGCTGTCCAAAGATATAGCTGTCATAAAGAGGTTGTGTTTTAAGTGGGTGATATACATCAAACAAAGTGCCTTGCAAGTTATTATGAGCATCACACTGCCTCTGCTGGTTTACAGTCTCACCAAGAGGCTTTTTCAATCATAAATGACCCACGCATCTTTTAATGTGATTAAAGAGTAATTAATTAGGGGAGGAATCATTTATTTCTAAATCGATGTGTTCTGATTTTAGGTACAGTAACAAACAAGTGTTACAATGGACAAAGTTAGAGATCTGCAACCTGCCTGCATGCATAATGTGCTTGGGTTGCATTTTAAAGGATCAAGTTCAAGAGAGAAATGACTTTTTTTTATTCACTTTTGATGGATTTAGAATTCAAGCCAAGTTACTTGAATAGTTCTTTAATGTTACTTACTGGCTTTTGTGATAAAGTTATTTTTGTTCTCCTTCTTAATGTAATCCCATGCACCTGTCTCCTCTGTTCTTCTGGTTTTTACAATGCTGACACAGTGTGTCACTGCTGCTTAAACACATTCTGTTCATAAATATTACCTACCCCCAATTTGCTTAAAGTATAATCTACTTAAAATACACACCGCACATTTACATAGACACATGTTATGCAGTCCATTTATTTCCCTGTTCATTTGAATGGCCTAATCCAGACCCGTAACCTAACCAGTACCAACATATACCTAACCCTAAACCTAACCTAAACTTAATTCACACCTTAGTCCTAAACTTAACCCCTAACCCAAGAATTTCTCCTCATAAGGACCAGTGATTGGTCCCCACAACTATCTGTAAGTCCCCACAATGTAGCATACTCCCAGGAAATTGACCCCATAAGGTAACCAAGACATGGTCACACTAAGTTAAAGCTGTGTTTTATAGGAAGTGTCACTAAAAACCTAAAGCCTATTTTTACCTGCTTTTTTGTCAGTCTTCCTTTTATTTCCCAGCCATTTCATTGATTCTCGATTCCCTTCTACTTTCCTAAACTTTCAATTCATCTTTACTATATTGCCAGTCTACAAAAACCTTTTTTAGTCTTCCGTGGGTTGCATTTCACTAAAAAGGAAAAGGCAATTGTAAAACCTGAGCAATTCTTGATGACCTAAATCTGTCAGCGGCAATGTGAAATCCTGAGCATCTATAATGAAATGTGCCTTAATTTATTGTTATTTTGCCTGAATATGCTACTTGTCCTTTAATGAAATGGATAATACATGATGCAGAAACTGATTTTACTTAGTTTTAATTTCCAGCTGATTAGAACATTTAAATAAATACTCCCCATTTTTTTTCTTTGTTTGAACATTTTCTACATGTTGTACATATTCTCATAGATGCCCTATTTGCAGTAATAAATGCTTTAGAAATAATAAATGTACAGTTTGTGGCATCTGTTTTTGGCAGATGTTTAGACAGTAAAGGCTTTGACAGAATGATATGTAGAGGCATTGTTTCATTCCCATTCCTGACTCATTGATTAACTTTCTAACAGCACACTGAATCAGCAAAATTAAAACTGCATGAACATACTGTATATGTAGGTTTTCTAAAAAGAACATTAAAATTAGGCAATTGCAATTTTACTCTTAGTAGGATTTTTGTTCAGTTTATTCTCACATTATGTGCTGGGTCTTTTTAAATGAAGCCTTTGGCTGTAAATAAAGCTCAATAAAAGAGCAGACATTCATCTTGGCATCAGCATCTTAGAAGGAGTACTGATCTTTCAAAACAGTATCTTTTAAAACAAGATATCCTCTGGGTTTTGGATCATCAACAGTAATTTAGTGTTTACTTCAGGAAACCATTGAATTTCTCTTTAGCAAAGGCACTCTTTTGTTTAACTCTATTTTTAGTTTATTACCTAATAAAAAAACACTATACATTCTTATTATGTGAAGAAACAATCTAAAGGATAAACATAAATGTTTTTTATTGTAGCATTTTAGAGCATATTTTGAGACGTGAGCTTCAATTAATCCGATTAGTAGACAAATGAGCCTTCTGTATATCTACAATCAACTATCATACATTAATCATTTGCTCAAGGTCATAATGATCCTCACCATCCTCATGCACATTCAATGACAACCGAAGCTGAAGGACAGCCAGCATGTGGCTTTAATTAACATGCCACCTTTCACCCGATGGCATACATTACAGCTCAAAGGATAAAATATTCATTATAGTTTTTTATAAGAGGTATTATTTATTTAACCAGCTTAAATGGTGTTTTGTCCAAAATAACCTCAAACTTTGACCCAGACAGATATTCAAACTAATTTGTTTTTTCTGCCTTTTTTTGCCTACCAGAGACACCTGGCAAAGCAGAAGATAGTCAACCAGACTCCTCTTTCTCTGACTCATCCCTGTTTGCTCACTGGGGCCAGGAGCTCAGCCCAGACAACCGGAGGGTGGCTCTGAAGATGTTTCAGTACTATGGGTATAACGCCTACCTCAGTGATCATCTGTCCTTAAGCAGGCCAATTCCTGACCTCAGGCCTGACGGGTAAGACTGCAAAAAGCTAAATAATCTTTATACAGAAGGTTATACAAATTCTGATCTGTTAAAAACATATAGTTAGGGTTTATTAGAGATTACTATAATGTTATAGCCTTAGGTTGTAGCTTAAATATTTTAATGTGTACTGTTTTTAAGCCTTTAAAAATCACATGTAAGCAAGTAAATGATAAAATATTACCTTTTGAGTTATTTTGCTTTTAATTTTCTTCTGAAATATAGCAGTTTTTTATCCCAAACCCTGAAAAAAATTCTAAGTGAACCTGCCATCCATGTCTGGGTTTCGTCCATTTGATGATGTCGCCGCATCACACCATTTCTGAAGCATGACCAAAATGTGCGACCTCTCAAGGCAAAAAAAATATTTTAATATAATTAAGTGTTTTTATGACTTGCACATTTGCTAGAAAATGAAGGTTGCTACCTATTTCAGATAAGCTGCTAAAAGAGCTACTTCATCTTAACTTTGAGCCAGATTCATTCACTCTGCCTCACATTACCCATCCTGGATTGGAGAAAGTCTCTATTTGCTTACAGTGCTGAACCAGCATGGTTTAGGTAGGTGCTTCCTGGAGGGAGCCTGATTACGTTTGATTCTTTTGCCACTCATTGTCACAAGTCAGGGAGGGGCTGCTCCTCAGACAATATTACTCATGAGGTTTACTCAGACATCCATGAATCAAGTGAAATGTTACTTTGTGCATGATTTTGTTGAAAGAAGAGCATTATAACATAGTTAAAAGCTCAAGAAATTGATGTTGCACGATAAAGGCAATTTATAGCAACACTGTGTAACTGTTAACCACCAGGGGGCGCTTGACCTGTAATTTACGGGTTTACCCTCCCTCTGAAAACCACCTTTAATGTTTCCTTGTTTTGGGATCTGACAGCAGACTACTCTGGACCAGCAGATTAAGAAGTTGTTAAGTTATTTGTAAATTCAAGCCTACATTCCCCCCAATATTAAAGCTCACGTCTGTTTTGAGTTGATTACAGATCCTGAAAGGATGCAGATTAAGCTGATTGTATTTAATACATAAAAATCAAAAAGGAATATAAGAAGATATGACCTTTTGAATGTTGACACTGTCCACAGTGTCAAGAAGAAGAAATCAGCCTTAAAATATTTGTTACATTCACTCTGGAAGCCAGTTGGTGGTAACAAAAGCTGTTGATCTGAATAACTTTGTATAGCTTACTGCACCACCTCAGTGTCCGAAGCCTTGCTGCCGTAAAAAGGCGCTGCTGAAAAAAAAAGGTTATGCCGGAGTGGAGGCATGCTAGAGTAAAAACACAAATTATCCAGTCCAGCCTGGGATTACTTACGCTATTTAATGGCAACAAGGATACAAAATGCACTTTATGCCATTTTGTATATATTAACACTTGATAAACTCCTTAAGTTATCACCTAAACAGTGACCATCTAACCACCAGCTTAATGGTACTGCTAACACTGCAAATTCTCAACATTGATGCAAGATTATGCTAAAAGCAAAAAGTATCATTACCATCCTTTTCATTTTCAAAAAGCATCCGTTAACCAATTAATTGTTAGTCGTTCGATAAGATCAATCATCTTTAGATTGATTTATTAATTAATCACACTTGTATTCCTTGTGAAAACCTTAATCCAAAATACAAATTGAATAATCTCAACAGATTTTTTTACTTGTTGCTGAATGTTATTTGTGTCTGCAAGTTGGATCATGACTGCGACTTGGTCTAAAAGTAACAAATCTTTTCAAATAAAGTGTTTTATGGCCCCTTTAGCAAAACAGGAAACTCCAAGTCTTCCAGAATTTAGTGATCAATCACTTAATAGGTGGGGTAATAGCACAGCAGTTAGCAGGGTTAGTGATCAGCTAAAATTCACCAGGCCCATTCAGTAACACTCTATGCGAGGAAACAGCTACAGTTAAACTTTTACCAATATAGAGATGTTATACATTAGATTACATTATCCACAATTCAACAATCAAGTTCATTTTATAGACTGCTCGTGAAAGCAAATCTGTTTGGCTATTATCTAGCTCTGGAACATCTATTTCCAGTGCTATATTGACAAAGTAGGCCCCCACAAAAAATTTGTCTTATTTCTTTATTTGTTTTCCTTTCCACTGTTGCTACATGCATGCTTGGTGTGAGGGATTGCTGTTGACTCAATCAGTCGATTTAATCAGCTGGTTTTCCTTAGAAAACTTTTAACCAATCTGACTGTGTGATTTGATTGAACTATCTCTGTGTAAGGCCTCGTGATCACATGTGTTGTTAATTGGTGCTATATAAAAAACTGAATTGAATTATTTTTGTATTTAAAAGAAATGATAGAATAATCAAATTTTTTTTTTCTTGTTGTTTTTCAACATTTTTTTAATGGAATAATAAAGGAAATCTGTTCAGGGAAAAAAGAGACATAAAGCAAAATCTTCTGAGTTGATTGGGCACAGTGACATCTTGTACCAGCCTACCAAAGTGGTTTTAGCTAATAACGGTAACAAATGAAACAGCAACAGATGCCATGGGAATCCACAACAATTTGCTCTTTCTCGCTTTTGTTGTTACTCTTTTAACAATAAAATAGTAGATTCTGAGAAAACTGATGTCATATCAGCAGTTCTGCTGCCCTTATATAGAACAATTTTTAAAAGGGCAGCGCCTTTTTTACTGTAGCAAGGCCCCGGACACCGCGTCCCCCCCATGTATAATGTTTGTGTATTGTCTTTCTGTATGTTTTTGTTTTCTTGGAAGGGTTGTACCGAAACTGAATTTTCCTTTCAGGTATTAATAAAATATACAGTTATTGAATTGAATTGAATTGATTTGGATTGAATCCTCCTGCACTGCTATTGGTTTTGGTTTGACTTAAAGCAACTCTTACTTTAATCACAGCCATATGCTCCGCCTTAGACCATAATACTGGAATGCAAGATTGGACATCTATTCCCATTTTGCATAAAAATTTGCGCTCCTATACTTTAGCTGTATGTTGCAATATGCTCATGTTGCTCTAACTGATCTTTATCTCCCTTGCATATTAAGCCATTGTTATATTTTCCAGGAAAAAGATATAATTGAAAATAACTTTTTTATAATGTGGAAAAAAAGCTATTAGAGCTTCTAACTCCATGACAAGTTTATAGTCCCTGTTTAGGCCATGTTTTGTTTAGACCCTTGATCTGGAATTGGAATTGAAGATTTTTATTAGGGGGCTTCTCTGAAATTTCGTTATCCCTAAAGAAGGCTCATAGAGTTGAAATTTGACTTTTGATTAAATCCTAGGCTTAGAGTACCAGGCTCACACAAAGTGAAAACTTTTCAATACCACATGGTGGCTGTGACCCATTTTTAAACATGATGCATACAGCAGCAGGTGAGATTGTATTGTTGTATGAAAGCTTACATAGCTCAAGGACCTTCAGGGTCTTTTCTACATTGCTCAGTACTCCCCACGGACCACTTATCCCCAATAATACTGGCTCAGTGCACATCCAAAACTGTTGCAGCACAAAAAGTTAATCACACATAGTTTACATCTTTATTTCACATTGTGTAAATTCAGCAGGGAGCAGAGAAGGGAGATCATCAACCACAGTGTGACATTTAGCAGGTTGGATAGGAATAAATTGGACATCCCAATTATATCACCACTCACTCTTAACAATTAAAATGACAGATACTCTTTTGGTTTTGTAGTTTACAGCTAAACGGAAGAAGTCTTGCATAGTCCATCAGCTGGACTGATATGAAGTCTGAAAATATAATTATATTTAAAAATAAAAAATTGGTTTATTTTCTGTTGAGCATTTGAAGCTTTCCTGATCTTTTGTTTATACTCTACAGATGCAGAAACATCACTTATGCTCTGAACCTCCCTCAAGTGAGCATTGTGTTCATATTTGTCAATGAAGCATTGTCGGTCATCCTGCGATCCATCCACTCTGCTATCAACAGGACACCCTCCCACCTTCTGAAAGAGATCATCCTAGTGGACGACAACAGCAATAATGGTAAAAAAAAATAAAAATAAAAATTGCTCACATCACCTAGTAGCTCAGAGCCGCATGCTAATCCCAGTCTTCAATGTTATATTTTAAAGCTCAAACTGAGTTTGGAAATCAGGTGTGACAGGCACTCTGCAGCTCTGGCTTTATCAGCATATGGAGGCAGTGTGCATCAGTCTGTCATAGAGAAGATAGTCTGAAATCTTTAGTAACTTTCTATAAGCTGCTATGAGATAACAGCCTGTTTATATACAGTTACTCAACCTGTACACACTTTGAAAGCCACCGAAGATTAACATCACACAATATATCAGTGCATTCTTGGTGTTTGTGTGTTTGCACACATTCTTCTACCAGACTCGCAGTTTTTTTGCTGTGTTGGGTTTGTAAAAAGAATCAGGATTTTTTTTTATCCAATAACCCATATCAGTAGGGATCCCTCTTAGATCAAAAATTTTAGCTAATGATTTTTAGATCCTATTTCTTTATTCCAAGGTTCTCAGTTTTTTTTTTTCTAACAACTTGTTTTGCATTATTACAATTAGTTTTATAGAACCACTACTGTATTCAACACAGAAAAAAACAATGAATCATAAATGTAGATGTTGAAACAATAGTTTTTGTTGCATAGTTATTTACATTTTAAAGTTTGCAAAACGATTTGATAAAAGCTACCATGATGCCATATTTTCATCCTTTGATGAAATGTGCAACAAATGTTTTTAATGGTCATTGTTTTTTAATTACTTTTAACTATATCTGCATAGAAACAGACTAATTCTAAGCTGCTGTAATCGGTAGAAAGAAATTGGAGTTGAAAGGTTAGAGCTGGTCGCTGATATAACTGGATTGATTCAGCGGGTTTGAACAAAGTCTTGTGTATATTTTTTTTTTAATTTAGCAAATTATTTATAATGATTTTTTTAAACACATTGTTTTGATTGATTTATAGTTACTTATTTATTTTTATTTCTTTGCACTTTATGCCTTCTTTATGTTATTTTCATGAGGGTATTCGGTGTGTCTGTAAGTCAACATTAAATTTCTATCAGTTTTTATCTCCCAAAGTCTGTTATCTGTCTCCACCTCAGTCCTCCCATCCTCACAATAATCCCCTGTACCCAAGGAGACAAGCATGTGTCTCACATGTAATTGATGTCTTGCTCTGAAATCTCCCAGGAGTTGTGCTGTTGAAGGATGACAGTACGGTTATCATGACTGACACTAGTGAGGTGCCCACAAAAGTTTTTTAAAAAGTTTACAAACTTGAGGCACATAAAAAGCAACTTGGTGGCTTATTTTTTTAACCAACAAAAGTTTTGTTTGTAAAAAGAAAACAGTGCAGCTCTCAATGCCAAATTTCACACATATTCTTTGATACAATGAGAAGTCATACCACATAAGTCCACATTGAAATAATAAATCCATTCTGAACCAACTACACTGCATATTGAAAATATATCATGAACGCTTGGACTTTTGTTACTTTACATACCAATTTTCATTATTTGATTAATAGTTAATTTAAATTGGCAAAGAATAAATAGTTAATATTTTTGAAGTGGAAGAAAAGTATGTAGAGGTGTTATCCTTTTAGTAAATGTAAAACTGAAACTGGAACACCTGGGCTTCAGCACCTCCATCTACAACTGGCTGCTAAACTTCCTCATGCAGTCCGTGTCGAACATCACTCTGATGATACACGACTGCGCCACCAGGTTCGCCACCAATCACATTGGGAAGTTTGCAGACGATACAATGGTAGTAGGCCTCATCTTAGAAAACAATGACCAGGACTACAGAGAAGAGGTGGAGCAGTTGGTGCAGCATCAACAACCTGATTCTGAATGTTGAGAAGACAAAGGAGATCATCGTCGGCTTCAGGAAGAACCGCCCCAGCCACATTCCACTGCTCATCTAAATCTCAGCTTTAGAAGGGGGTCCACATCACAGAGACCTTAGCTGGTCTGTGAACTCCACGTCATTGGTGAAGAGGGCACAGAGGCGCTTGTACTTCCTGTGGAGGATGAGGAAAGCCCAGCTGTCCCCACCAATCCTCAAGACGCTCTATAGATGCACCATGTAGAGCATTCTGACCAGCTGGATGTGTTTGTGGGGTGGAGGCTGCAACGCCTCCGACTGGAAGTACGTGAGGAGAGTGGTGAGGACAACGGAAAGGATCATCGGGACCCCTCTCCCCTCGTTTCAAGATATCTCATCTCAGCGCTGCATGTCCCGAGCCCGTGATCTCATCAGTGACCCCTCTCACAACATCATGGACTATTCTCCTTGCTGCCCTCTGGGAAGAGGCTCCACAGCATCCGGTGCAGAACCAGCAGGTTCGGCAACAGCTTTTTCCCTTTGCAATCAGATTGTTGGAATGGTTAAAACTCTAACGCTGCACCCACACACACGGATCATAACCTGGAGACATTCTGGGACCATGCTGCACCATTATTTGCACTGTCAACATAGCTGAGCTCCTCGACGCGGGTGACCCCGGTTCGAATCTGGCTTGTCCTTTCCTGCATGTCTCTCCCATTCTGTCATACGCCCTTTCCTTTTTTTTTTGTTTTTACAGTGTCCTGTCTGGCGATGTGGCAATAAGAATGTCATACCCCCTTTCCATCTCAGGCCTACTGTCTGAAAAAGCGAGCCACTAATGCCGTAAAAAGTAAAACAAAAAATGTTTATCAAAACCCATTTACTTGAGCCCATTTTGCACTGCTGTTATTTCCTTATCACTGCTGCAATTTATTTTTGTATTGTATTTCACTTCTATTTCTATTGCAGTCTCATTACCTTGTCGTAAGCTGTATGCAATGATATTTTGCTTTGGCTGCACTGTGTGCACACAAAATAACAACGAAGTTTGTCTAAGTCTAAGTTTGTTATATGCTCTTATCTTTTAATAGTTTGTTAAAAATCTTTTGACTTTGCCTTTACTAGTTTTGGACATACAGTAATTGAGCTTTTAGCCATTCCTCTTTTTAAAATAACTTTAGTTTTATTAAATGAAAAGCATCTATTTATTTTTTCCTACTTGAAGTCAAATATTTTGCCAAAACCTTTTCCAGCTGCAGACTGATTATCTTCTTGGTTTCAATTCATTTCAATTCAAAACTACTTTATTTATCCAAAAGGGAAATTAAATGTAATAATTAACTGTTTTCTTTTCGCTTGTATTTAACTTCATCCATTGTCCTATCAAGTGTAAGCAGCGTCTTTGTCCCTCCTGAAGAAAAGATTCCCTCAGTAGGATGTGCAGTTTTAGCTTTCTAGTTCTCAAAGCACATAACAATTTGTGCAGAAAGTTTAATTCACTATTTTTACCTCAGCCAAGCAGGTTATTTTTTCGGGAGAGTCGGAGCCCCCCTGATGGTTATCTGGATCATCATCAAAATGTAATAATTTCTCGAAGGTTAGAATACGCCCCTTCTGTAAAAATGTGAGCAAAATCTGCTGACAAACAAACAAACTGCTTGGCGGAGGTCTGCGCTCTCCGAGTGCTTTCCTAGTTTATTAATGTTTTCTGCCACAAGATTGGCGGCAAAATGCAATTTTAACTATTATGAGTCATTATTCTCTTGCATAGAAACCAGATTTGTTTATTCAGGACAAGCAGTTTTTTTTAAACAGAAAAAGTATATTTTATTGAGATAGTTTGAATCTATTTACAGATCAGAAAACTTTTATTTGTATTTGTTATTTTGGATTTTGTTTGTAGATACATCCACTCTTTTTAGATTTGTATTTTTCTTGATTTGTACTTTGAAATAAAAAAATACATTAAATTATAGGCACTATATTTGCTAATTATTCAAAGCCATAAACTTCCTTTTGATATTAAAAATGAACATTTTGTTGGTAAAAATTACTTCATATAAACAACAAACAACTTTTTGCAAAAGTCCATTGGAAGAGTGCAAATCAAAGAACACTTTGATAATCCAGAAATCAGTGTTTAAATTTTTGGAGAAATCTGTAATGTCTGCTGTTCTTCTGATGACCTCCAGACTCTTTTAATGTTAATTAGCGGGCTGTGTTCAGAGGGTTGAGCCGATGGATGAATAACACTAATTAGCTGTAGAGCCAGGAAATTTGCCCAGAGGCACGTAACAATCCGGCAAGGTGATGAGGTGTTTGCAATGAGCCTTGCCTTAATTTCTAAACCTAATTCTCCCTTTTGCATTCACTGCATGTCTAGTAAGGAGTGTTGGCTCAGAAATGTAGTCACCGTATCCAGGGAAGAAGGGGATATGTCACTACAGTGTGCAATGTGTTAGAAAAAAAGTCAACTGGTAGGTGTGAAAGATGAGGCTGATAATTTGCTCTGCTGGAATATATTACACAGGCAGAAAGCCAGTGTTTAAAAAAAATAATGACTTAGTGCCAAGGTCATTTCTTAGTTCTATACTTTTTAATTGGCTCTGCTGCTTACAAAAGGCAATGAGATTATCAACGTGGGAAATAATGTTTGCTAAAGTCAATAGAGCAAAATGTGGCGTGTCCTGAAGGGTCCTGAAACTGAATTTAAATCAATTTTGTTAATTTAACAGCTTGGAATAAGTATGGCAGTGCTCCCTTAGGCTGTTACTGACCAGACATGTCTATTGAAAAATGGAAATGTGAAAACCTACAAGTTCCTGCAGACAACCCCCCCTCCCCAAATTCCTTCCAGCACAGACGGATTACCACATCACGAGCAGAGAACATTCATATTTCATTACATAACTGTGAGCTGTAGAATTGTGTTCAGCTCCTTGAGAGTCCCAAGTGACACTGCGATATTTTGCTGATGGCATTTTACTCTGTCTGTTTGAGCACTCTGTTACACTGCATGCGACAGGCCCGGTGCTATCATTTTAACAACTCTCTTCTAAATGTTATCTGGCCATTGACCCCTGATGCTACTGAGATACTTGAAGGGGACCACAGCTTTCCTCTTCCTCCCTTCCTCCTCTCTGGTTTACGTTTATCACCCACCCATTGTCACAGATCACCTCTGGGAGACATTAGCATGCAGGAGAACATCCAGCCATCAAAACAGAGAGTAGCAAATTGACCCAGCTGATTTCTTCTTAATTGGATAATGTCCCAGGCTGTGATTTGAGAACTCCTCACTGCTGTAGGTGTTGGATTTGGAAGAGACTAGAGTGAGAAGGAGGGGGCCAAACTAATTAGACGATTTGTCTGGGAGACTGATTATTCTTTTTTTAAATTTAGATGTGAAAGATACAGAAATAAGACCTTTAAAGAGAAGGGGAAAAAATGTTGCCGTTTAGGGTTGTCTCTGCAAATCAGCAATGATCTGTCTGATTTAGCTTCTTATACATTGAAAGAATTCTTAAATCATGTAAAACCTTTAATAAATGTTAGCCCCTCAATGATATTGAATGTTTTTAGGAGGCTACTTGATGTTTGATGATATTAAGGGAGTTCCTAAGAGTGAAAACAGAATAAAAACATTTTTCTGTTATTTTTTTTCCATAAACCACTTGTTTGTCCAAATTTTAGCAAAGTGAAAAACATATGATAACCAGACTTCTGTGTAAATGTTCTCACTTTAGTAGCTTTGTAGTTTAGAAAAAAAGATGATCAAACGTGTTTGTAGACTACAGGTAAAAATATACATTATCTATCTTAGAATCCTAATAACTTTGTACCTGATGAGAGTATAAGTCAGAATTAACACACTGATCAGTCAGTCATGCTTTGGTTTGTTTTTATTGTTAGTGACTCAGTTATGAGTGGGATCCTCACAGCTCAAGAGATCCTTACTTAACAGACCCCCGGTAGAGAAGGAACAGGAAAGTATCACCACAGAGGTGTAATATGTAGTGTAAAAAATGTATGATATATATCCAGTTTCTCTTAATTTATTTTGTACATTTTATTAACATCTAAATCCCTTTTTACAATCATTTCTGCTTTATTTTTTTCTTAAATTTTTTCACAATACTTGTTAAACTTTGCATCTGAGGATGTACAGACATCAGTGTAGCCAGAACTATCAGAAGAACAGTTTTAAAATCCATCAGGGTACCCGCTTGCTAAAAAGGCCTACAACTTGTTCATTAATTCAGTAATTTTACACTAAGTTCTAGCGTTAACGCCAAATGACCTCTATAAAACATTTGAAATTGAATCGTAATGTAGTGCTAAAATATTATGGCCATGATAGACTGCTTGCATTCTCCTCTAAAAGCTAGTGCTATTTTTTTTACTGTCACACTGACCGTGTTGAGTGTCCCACAATGCATACAGTGACCAGATATCCTGATTTGTGCAGGATTTTGCTTAATTTTCACTTCTGTCCCAGTGTCCAACAAATTTAAACAATTTCCCCAAACTGAGTTGGTCAAATAAAAAAAATCTAAATAATTATTCTACAAGCTCTTTTCTTAAATGTAAAAAAAAAGAAAATGCTTTAATGGTAACATACAAGTGTTAGTTGTCATTAAAAACCTGGACAGGATCCATTTAAAATATAAACAGAACAGTAATAAGATTTTAATATAAATACAAAATATAATGGGAAATATGTTAATGAAAGGAAATTAAAGCCAAAGTAAAGACTGGATCAGTTAAGGCCAGTAAAAGGTGATTTGCAAAGAGCTTTTTTTGTGAAGTTTGCTAAAGTTATTTTCAAAATTTATATGTAGCAGAATGCAATAAAGAATAAGTTGCACAATAAACACACAGCTGAAAAAGCCCATTGTGTCTTGCATTGTGATCTTTGTTGTCCCACGTTTGTTTTTTTAAGCTTAAATGGGATCAATATTTAATTTTATCTGTTTTCCTGAGCTCCTACCATGGGTAACGTACTCTGTTTATTGAAATGTTTTACTGATCTCTATGCTTAAGTACGCATACTGTGTGTTCCAAATGAACCTTGCTTGTTTACCTTTCGATTCAGAAATTTTACTTAGCATTTCCCTAAAGTGGATGTGTTATATTTTGCCACCGTGTTTCCCTCTTCCTGTTAGACTCCTTACACTCCCATCAAATTGCTGAGTAGATCACACCATAGAGAACAGGGAAGACTCTGACTATAGGAATAGAATTTAATCATGTGAATTAAAGTAATCATTACATCTTGCACCACAGTAGAGTCAACGTGTTTTATCTCCAGATGGTGTGACTTCTTTGAATCAGGGCCAGGTTTCCACAATAGAACAGAAAATATAAGACAACTACTACCTTATATGAATGTCTTTTAGTTTTTCTGGGGGGTTTTAAGCGGCCTTTTTGCTTCGCATAAAAAAGGACAGTGAGGTCATAGATTCCTCAATAACACATTTTAACCTTACCACTTCATCCCAGCTAAAAAAGGCTGATTTGTAAAATACAAAAAAGGAAACATGCTGGGGAAAATTTCATTTTTTTTTTCAAATTCAAAACCTTAACATATTACATATTAATTGTATAGGGCTCTTTAATGCATGACCTTGTTTGCCTGGAAGAACTTGAAACTTGCTTTCCATTTCAGTGGTGTGCTTTGCTATGAGAGTAGCAATCTAATGTGGATTTATTCAACAGCCTCAGGTGTGCAGACAAGTTCCAGCCACTGTTGGATACATTGTAAGATGTTGTTGCAGGACCAGCGAATGAAAGCTGCAGGGTTCACAAAGCTGGGTTGATAACAGCCAAAACTAGCAAAGCCAAACTTCAGGCTGGAGCATCAGTCACACTTTTTTTAACAAACTGCCAGTAGGCCTAAGATTTCATTGCTAAGAAAGAGCCAGTACCTGCTGGATGTTTCAGACACAAATTTTCCTATGCTGGAGTTTTGTATTGAGAAGCTGCCAGGCAACTGGTGCTGCACGAACTAAACAGCAAGTCTGAGACCTATTACCATGTCGCTCTGCCATCTGCTGCGCAAGAAGTAATGCTTTTATAGTGATTGATGATGTTTGTTTGCTAACATGCATGAAGGCACTGTTCACTTTATAAAAAGCAAAGAGGGAATATTTCAGTTTAGACTCCAATGAAGACAGTCACACAGGTATAAATTCATAGTAATTCATCAAAGAACTCATGTTTATTATATTGCTATTTGCTTTCCATATGTTGCAAGTTATAGATCTAAAGCAGTGCAAAAGACTGTGCAAGTTCCTGTGTCATATGGGACTTCAGGCAAGATCAATCTGAGCAAAAATAACATGTTCATTCTTCCACTCACCATTAACTTCGGTCATTATCGTCTCAGAAGAGATTTCGGTCCTAAACTGATGGGTTTATTTCACAACTGCACTCTTCAAAAGTTAGCCTTTTGTTTAAATTCAGTGTAACTCTGGCAGAGCTTCAGCAGGATATCAGTTCTAAAAGATTGATGAGCAGTAGCATGCAGTCATTGCTAGCGTAATGAACTGTGCTTTATTGTGATTTGTTATGAGGCATAATAATGCATCACTCTTATTTTTCAATTCCCAACACATTAAGACATGCTAATTTTGATGAAATAAAAGGTATTAAGTTTGTTACAAGACTTCATTTGAGTCGCAAATTTTGAAACGCAGAGTAAATGACTCAATGCACTATTCTTTCTGCTAAATATTTTAAAACTTGATTTAGTACAAAAGACTCCTGGCTGATTAATTCATGGAGAAAGCAAACCTGACCACCACACAGTGAACAAACACAATGGGTACTTCAGCAAACAAGAAAAGTTAAGACTCACTTCTATAAGTACCAACTGACATTGATGATTTATCTGAGACATTTATTCTTATTGGCAGTAAATGGATATTTGGATTTACCAAGCTGAGTCCAGACAAATAGAGAAAATAAGTTTTCAGATTTTTAGCACTGTAATGTTGGTTCATCAACATACAAAGTCTACCCTGTCAGTGGTTGTGTTAGAGGCAGGCACACCTTGGACAGTTTGCCATCACAGGAACACTAGAAGTCCATCTGCTCACATGATCTGCCATTCCTGTCAATTTTGGAGAGTGTGTTTCTTTTGCAAAACAGTACATATTGAACAATAAAACATACACAATCTGATCACAGGATGAGCCAGCTTGCTCACCCCATCAGGAATGTTATTACATTCTTTTAGGTCATTGTGTTTCTTAAAGATCAAGCCGAATTGATGATTCTTCTGTCCTTATACTCTGTAAGAACTTATCATGCAGGGTGTGATTCCTCAAACTGTACATGAGTCAGATAATATTAACGACAACATTTTAATACAGACAATCCCCCTGTAATGAAAAAGGATTCCAGGCTAAGATCTCAATATTGCAAAAACCCTGTTATGGCTGTGAAGCCACATGGAAGTCAGCAGTCTGCTCAAGCTGCTGCCTCTACGGTCCGCTGATCAAAGCAGGAAAGCATCAGTGCCTTTGGCCTCTGCCCATTGAAAAACTGCCCACTAGAGAAAGACATGAGGATGTCTTGTGGGCGACAGTGTGCTTGAAGCAATTCTTACTCGCCTAATCCTAAATAAGACTTTCAAACGAACTCCAGATATTCATGTAAAATAGATGCTGTGTCTGTTTGATTTTTTGCAGATGAACTCAAGGAAAAACTGCAGGACTTTGTGTCAGAAACAAACAGTCAGCGTCCAGGATTCATTAAGATTGTGCGGCATAGCAAGCAAGAGGGGTTGATCCGATCCCGAGTGAGTGGATGGAGAGCTGCCACTGCCCCAGTTGTTGCCCTCTTTGATGCCCACGTTGAGTTTAATGTCGGCTGGTAAGTCACTCACAAGTGAATCTTCAGGGGAGACTAGCTGAGCTTCTAGGATAAGCACAAGTTCAGTGATTTCATTTTGGAGTTTCAGCACAATGTATTATATTTGAATATATCCTGCATAGTTTGCTGTGCAAAACAAAAGGATTCTGTATAAAATTTTTCAAACAGGAATCATGTGTAGGTTATTATACAGAAATAAATGCACAGCATCCTCTGCATCCATTGTGAAATTAAATGTCTCCTTTTTCTTTATTTCTAAAGTATCCCAACAACAATTTTTTTGGGGTCAAATTCATCACATTACTATCTATGACATGGACTTTTCATCTTTGTGTCAGTTATGTTATAGATATGTATTTTTTTTTTTTTTAGATTTGCATTACATCTGAAACATATTTACACTTTATTCACTTAAAACCTAAAAACTGTCATGCAGAAGAAGCTTTGAACCCCAATCACAAACTGTAAAACAAAAAGAAAACAGATATATGCCAAGTCCTGCACAAACCGGTAATCATCAAAATAGCTATGCAGTAAAAATGCATGCAGCCCATGCATTATTTATAACATGCAGGGATATATTGATGTTTTTAGAGCAATGAGGATAAAACTAGAACATTTATTTGAATATTGCAACAGTACTATAATCACAGTTGATTGTTTTCTCACTATGCTTCCTGCATTTATTTATGTATAAGATTCATGCAGAGTGCATTCAAGTTGTTTGTCTATTTAAGAAAGGAGAATATAGACGTAGGGACTTGAATGAATGGCACACAAATAATGTTAACTTTTTCAAACAGAATTCACCTCTGAACTGTCCAACTCAGCTCTTTTCCCTGATTATTGCAAATGTTTTCCCTCGTTAAACACACACTTGCATGTCCTTGGGGACCTTGCTTTGTGCCCAGGTGCACAATAATATATATATATATATATATTCATATATAGGTATAGTCCATGTATGGAACTGAAGGGACCTTCTATAAACTGTTCCCAAGATGTCAGGGACATAAATTGTCTAAAGAATCTATGTATGCTGAGGGATTAACAGCTCTTTTTACTAGAACTAAGAAAGCTCTTCTTCTAAAATTCAGCTTTATACCCTAATCCCCTCAGCACCAAATTCAACACTTTACACAATGCAGTCAGGCAAGTGCCATTTTCCTGACAACTTTCAAAGCCAGACTCGTCTTTTCGATTGCAAGACACAGAGCGTGTTTCCAAGGCACTAAAGTATACAATTGCATTGGACCTTTTGCTTTGCACTTGTCAATGAAAGGCATGGATGCCTGCCGCTGCGTAGCCATGGAATGAAAGCAGTATTTTCATGTGCGTTAATCTAAAGACCACTTAAAGATGAGAAGTTTGTAGCAACTGACAGCAGAAAGTTGAAAGGCTCTGTGCACTCGTTGCCTCAGCATCCCCCCACCCCACCCCTGCGTGCCATCCCCATTCCTAAGGCACAAGCAGATCCAGATTCACACTTTTTGCTGACTCAAATATTTTTCCATTTTTATAGGGCTGAACCAATTCTGCTAAGAATTAAAGAGGACAGAACACGCATAATCTCCCCATCGTTTGACAACATCAAGTATGACACATTTGAGATTGAGGAATACCCACTGTCCGCCCAGGGTTTTGACTGGGAACTATGGTGCCGGTACCTCAATCCACCTAAGTCCTGGTGGCACAGGGGCAACAGAAGTGCTCCAATACAGTAAGTAAACAAAGCCATCAACACAACTCATAACACAAATCATACCACATATCTTTGGGTTCTCAGTGTGACTGTGGTAACTAATATACAAACCTGTTGTTCAACATTACAAATGTTTTAGGAGCCCGGCTCTGATTGGCTGCTTTGTGGTGGACCGACTGTACTTTGAGGAGATCGGTCTGCTGGATGAAGGCATGGAGGTGTATGGGGGTGAAAATGTGGAGCTGGGCATCAGGGTGAGTCTATTGTTGATTTAGATAGATTGCAGAGAAAATAACACGGTGGCTATAAGGGGGTGGGGGGGCTCCAGAGATCACACATAACATACATTTATAATAGTACTGAAATCATTGATTTTGATTTTAGCGATTGGTACTTCCAGGGTGATGCCAGGACTTCAGGGCACCATGAAAAAAAAACAATTTCTGATTTTATTAATATTCTGGACACACATGGTCACTATTATTCTTGTCATTCTCCTTACTTGTCCCCACGTTACACCTCCCCTGGTCTATCCATTTAAAAGAAACATTTAGGTGTTGAGATATGGTAAGGAATCTGTGGTAATAGAGCTTCTTATAGAGCATTATAGTGATTGCTGGACAGCTTTGTTTTATTACACTGTTCGTAATCTCTCAAACTATTTAAACACACTTAAATTAATCACAAAATATCTCTGCCTTTGAGTCGTGATATGATTGAGGAGGGATTCACACCACAGCTGGTCCCAAACTTCTGTTAAACCTTTTGTGTAAATCAAAGGTTTACACTAAACCTTTGCAACAGCGCCCATCTTAGACACATTGCTTGGTCTGCACACTGACAATGACATTGAGAAGGTGGTAAAAAACTAACACTAACAAAAAAATAAAAAATCTGCTATTGTTTCCAGGCTTTGATAATTTATCCCTCTGCAACCTTAGAGACTGAAAATCTTTATCAAATTTATGTTAAGACATCACTCAAAGAACCCTTTTTTCCTATTATGAACAGACTTGCAAACCACTGCATCATTACCACCTTCTAGGCTGTCATGACAACAGCAAACCTCTGAATGAATCAGTCCAGTTGACCTCAAAACACTATGAACACATGCAAGCATATTCATGGCTGTAACATCTTAACAGCTTGTGCACGAGTAGCTGGAGAGGTATGTTAAATTCAATATTAGCTAAAGTGTCTTTTATTTTTTTCAGTAAAATAAAAGCTAAATAGTGAACCTTTACCAGCTGTGATTGATCACCTACAGGAGCTTCAGAAGGATTCAGACTGGGTTTTGAATTTCCTGCTAGTGCAGGTCAAAGTTTTACTTATCAACATAAACATATGCTCTCATTTACATACATACTGAATATCTGAACAGTATGTATAAAAAAATATAGGACAGACGAACAGACAGATAGATGGATAGGTGCTAGCATTCATGTTTAAAGAGAATTCGCAGACTCAGAGCTGTTTCTAAAAACTCATCCAATCTAAATAAAATTAACTTCTGATTCATTTGGATATTTTTTTAAAGTCTAGCTGCGATAAAAATAATAAACATTGAGAAATTTTTCAAAGAGCTTATAAAGCACTGTACAAGTGATGTAGTCTTTTTAAGACCTTATACCCTGAACCTAAAAAGTTCAAGTGTCAGCATTAAAGACGTTCCTTTTTCTAGTTTCCTCTTTAGACAATACTGAATCTGTTCACAGCAGACAGATGCACTGTGTGCATCACTTCCATCACTCGGCTCTCAATAATTTGTAAACCATAAGCTTTGACTTTAATACTTAGTTTGTTTTTTAGTAATGTGACACCCAGAAGGGTCAGAGCAGGAGCTGTCCCTCCTGAAAACTTTCACTGGTAGCTCACAGAGAGTAAACAATGAGGCAGCAGCTGTTTCAATAAAAGTAAGAGGAGATAGCATGTCCTTTTCTTAATTTTAGGAATTTTGAACAGGATGTTTAGAGCAGGATGCCAAATGTGGATTTATCCATAACAGAGATCCAATTACCAGAACAGAAGGAAGATTATTCCCGGAAATCATTTAGCTGCAGTGTTTGGATTCTTGATAACATCCTCGTTTACAGCTTTCAAACTGAACACATTCATCAAATGTTGTGGGGCATCACTTTAGCTGATCTAGGGTCGAATTTTCGCTGACATTTTCCAAATATAATCAACCTAACTGCTTGGTTGTTTTGTGATGTTAGACTGATGGGAATCTTCTGGCTTTAATGTTTCAGCAGTGTGCAGCACAGGGACTATAGATCTAAAACGTTCAAACCAAATTTAAATTCCCGATATGAACAGTCTCTAATCTTGAACTTGGAACCTTACTATCCTGCTCTGATATAACTTATTTAACTAAAAGATTTTCCTTGTTGGTTTGTTAAAAAGTTCTTAAATAACTTCCTTATGAATATTTATTTTAATCAGGTATTTTGAACCTGTGAAGCATCTAATTCATTCTGGAAAAAAATTGAATAAAATGCCCTGTGGATCAGGGTTAGGAACCACTGGCATTGAGCACCAGCAGTGTTTACCCGACTGTAGCTCACTGGTCATGTCCCCTGGACCTGCTGCCAAAACAGGCTGGCTGAGTCCTCAGAGATCCATTTGAACAAGGCCAGCAGATACAGGCCTTGGCTGCAACTTTAAAGAGGTTCACTTGTGAAATTAAAATAAGCCCTTTCTTTCTTTTCAAATGACCACAATGTGGAAGAATTATATTTGTCTTGAGACACCAACATGCATTAATTTTACTATTCTGTGTCTTTATCTCAATCAAACCGTGTAATTTTCACGCCTGTTAAATATTGTCTGAATTATGAGATTATCACCTTTGATTTAGTGAAATACTTTGGATACTTTTATGCTGCTTTTACATACTTGAGAAGATAAATACAGATCACTTAAAAAAGGGAGTCTTTAAAAGCAGAGACTGTGTCTGACTCTTGTTGAAATAGGCAGCTGGTTCTGATAGAGGCTGTGCACGGAAACTGTATGACCCTCAAGTAGTCCTGTACTCTGAGAACACAGTGTTCCGGTAAGATGATAGGGAATTATGAGATCTCTATGATATATAGGGCCTGTGTATTGTAAGCTTTGAAGGTAAGAAGAATAATTTTAAAGAGATTCTAACCAGATCCTGTTTAGAGGATATAAGGCCAGTATTTTTCTGCTAAAAATGGCTGTTTGTCCAGAAATTCTCTGTTGATACACTGTTGAGGAAAAAAATCATGTTAATATCACTGTTACTACAACTTATAATTTTCAAATATTACTACTGTTCATTTAAAACGCTCTATAAACTTTGTCAACACACAAATTAATACGTTTTATCACCTCCTGTTTAAGACTATGGCTTTCTTTCTCTCTGTTGATGCTTTTCATTCTTCACAAATTTTCAGATATTATATGATTATGAACAATCTATGCTACTCATCCACTACTTTTATGTTTGTGTTCATGTCTATTTATCTATATTTAAAAAATTATGTATATTAATGTAATTGTATCCTTGTGAGATGCGCTGTAAAGTTTTCTTAAACACAAAAAGGCAACATTTATTTATAATTTGGTAATTATTGCCACACTTAACCAATGTTATGTGTTAACATATTTATCTGTACCACTGATGGCATGTAAAACTGAAAGTTCCTGTCAGTAGGTCTGAATCACGACCACGTCAGAGTCCATTTAGAGCCTCCCACTTAACCGTCTCTGTGTTTAGATTTCAGGTTGTTCCTGAGATTATGCGCACATCAGAATGTTGTGTATTTTTATCTCTATGCTAATACACAGCTGCAGGGTCTGCTCCTGGCAGGTTTTGTTCCACTACATTGACTTTCTATGTATAATTTAAAAATGCTAACAGAAAACAGAAGTTTGCTAGATGTTTCTTTGATCCCATGAGTGTCTTCTATGAAGCAAATGCATTTTTAAAAAACATTGCTTCGACAAAAATTCTACAGCATTCATGTGAAAAAGGCAACTTGCTAAAAACAAAAAAAAAAAGAAATTTGTACAACTACTGGCAAAAACCGAAGAATGAAATTTAAAATGTATTCAGACTACAATTAAACTACACACAATGGTCAGGGATGACCGAGTGGAGTAAAAATCTGTTAAATTTACCCTTTTTTCACGGAAAGAAAATCACATTCTCCATTAACATAATGTATTTTATGAAACATTGCAAAGTAGTAGTTAGTTAGATTTAACGAAGAAGCATAAATAACAATAAACAGTTTTATTATTAATTCTAATAAGCTAAGTTAAAGGCACAAAATGCAATACTCTCTTAAAACTACAGGCCTTTAAAATGAATAACTTTTAAAGCGGCCCAGAGCATTAAAGGCTTTCGGTCATTATCTGATATCAGAAAACTCACTGCCTACACTGAAAGCACGGTAATGATGTCCATCAGTATAAAAGACATGGGCATCTTATATGTTCACATATCGATCTGCTGCATGTAATCGGTGTTCAGGATGAAGCACAGTGCAGGGTTGGAATTACAACATTAATCTGAAATGTCACTTTGAGTTCTGCCTGTCTGTTTGAACTTGTTAAAACATTTTTTACAAAGCCTGATGCAAAAAATGCAGCAAATCAAAGATGCAAAATGTTCTGAGGTGGTCCTTCAACTGAGACTTTGGAGAATACATCTAAAATTACCTCAAGACTTTGAAGCAATATTATAATTCAAGAGCTTTCCCTAAACACCCGTGAATCCTGAGCATTGCACCTTTGAAGCCAACCTGGGACAATGCATCAAAACAAGACCTAAGCCAATATCCCTCTGAACACCTGCCAGTGGGGTTGTGTTGAGGAATAAGGATGATTGAAGGCTCTGAAAAGCAATCATGAAGCAGGCATTGTGCACATTATATATTGGAATGCAAATAAAACGCTTAACACTAAAGGTTTAAACTGAAATTTTAGCAAGCCGTTTTTGTCTTTATTTAACTTTGTAATGAACAAATACATACCCATATAATACATTTTGGTCGTTTTATATTTATAGAATGAAATGGAAAAAATGCAAATAAATTGTGACCAATTGTGTCCTTACCTTTCAAAACATTTATCACCTGTTTGATGCTGTTGTTTGATTCAAATAAACACTCAAATTACAAAGTCATTGTTAAGTTAAGACTGTGGTAAAATAAACTTTGTTTATTGTGCTTAATGCATGTAATCAGAACATAAACTGTGTTTGTACTGCATGGGTTGAGATTAAAAAATGTTATTATTGGGTCATTGCTGCAACACTACTGTCATAGTTGTATTGATTCTTTAAGTGGTTCATATTTGAGGTGTATGCATGGTATGTAAAGGTTTATTAAACAAAGGTTATTATATATAACATTTGGACAAGTAGAAAAACATCAATAGATTAAATATTTTTTGTTACAGTATCAAATGCATGGGGAAATTATTTTTGTACCTAAGGCATGCTATCTCCCAGTGCCACTAAATTGAAAGATTGATACATAATGGTGTTACACTATATTGCACAAAGCAACTTTTGGAAATTTTTATTTCAAAAGTCACTTTCAGATTCTGGTTATATTTTTGGATCACGATATAGAGGATTTAGTTTTTTCTAACCAGAGGGACACTGAGAGAACTTGCAGTTGTTGGCAAAGTCACTCCTAAGTGGGTTGCAAGTTCACAGATGGTACAGAATCAGTGTAACTCCCACTCAGATATTACAGCAATTATCCTGATTTAAATGACAGTTGAATTTGCTTTAATGTCTCATTATTTTGCATAATAATGATTTTAAAAACTTCCAAGAACTAACTAGAATTTTTCAGTCATGGTGACTTGATCTTTTAATATAAAGAATGAGTCTGTGACCTTATACTTGGTCGATAAGCAGCAGATGACTGAATTGCACAACAATGTTCTTGGTATACAGTGAATTCAGAGGGAGGGAAACATACTTTCATAGCTGTGGAAGGACTTAATGTCCCAAAAGTTTCCCTTATGTCCTGATATTTATATCCGAACCATACATTTTCCAGAATGCCAGCATTCATGGAAGATCCAGTGTGACAGCAGCTTTTCCCAGTAGGTGAGATTCAGCCCTGGATTTCTCTGGATTTTGTTTTCAATAAAAAAACATAAAACAGATATTACTTATCTTAGTCCAATTTATAAAAAGCATTCATTGTTAATACATTAATATGACCAATCCTGAACAAAACCAAAACCAGGAGAAAAATAAGATACTCTGTTGCTAATATAAAAATTATCATAACAGACTTAGTTTATTCAAATTATATTATAATAATATAAATTATATTATATCTGTTAAGCTATCTTCTCAATTCTGAGGTCTGCTAGTTTAAAAATTGTATCTGAAATTGCATTTTTCAACCTCAATAATTATAATTAAATATATTTGTAAGAATGAAAAACAGATAAAACTAACTCTTAACTCAGACCCAACATATAGCATATTATCTTAAATAGGGAAATGTCAATGAAAGCCGTCTTTTTTTCTGCTTTGATGTTTTTACTTTATCTTTTTCACCCAGAAAAGGCTTGAGGTTATCATTAAAGGTGGATTACTAAATTTAACACCACAGACAGAGGATGTAATTGTAGAACAGCACTGAATGAACTTCATGACCCCTGGACTGGTGAAAATCCATTGTCTTCCAATGTGTAATCTCAGAGCAGCAGCACAATCAATAGGAATGTCTTTTGTTTAACTGGTGATGTGAATAGTGATGTCTCAAATATCTTGAGACACTTCCTGCAGATAGGAAATATTGTCAAAGGCTTATAAATTAAAACATTACAGAGTATAACAAGAAAGACACTAAATATAATAGTTCCTTTTTTCAAAATACTTCTTTGAATATTATTTTTGCTTTGATATTGACAGGTGGCCTCCACTTTAACCAGCAGCGGACTGCTTAAATGCAACTGGCTTCATTACTCAGCAGAAGATGGATTTATGAATAACATTTTATTACCTACAAAATGTTACATGGTAAGAGCTGCAAAGCTCACGTAGAACCTATTGGTCAATATATTTTAATAGTGTAGAAATAAATAGTGTGGAGCTGTTTAGTCAACGAAGCATTGTCTCCATATCAATATTAGTAAAGAGCAGACTAATAAAACACAGGATTTTACATCTTGGCTTGAAATGTATTTTTGAAACCAAGATGTAAAATAGAAAAGGCTGCATCTCTAAAATTCATTTTGTATTGAAATATTTTAAGAACCATCCTTGTCTTAAAACTCTAACTTAAAAGGTAAAATAGACAAATAAATTCAGTAGTGATTGCTGCCTGAGCACTCCATCTTGGTTTAAGTGTGTCTATAGGAATCTCCTTTGCCTGAAATACTTCCTGAACACTCTGGTGTTCAGCTATAAGGCTTCTACAGTGTAAAACTATGAGCTGAAGACTGCCTTGAGAAGGTACATTTAAAAATCTTGTTTGACTCTGGAGTCTTTCTGTTATTCAATTTGTTATCTGACTCAAAACTCAGATGTGCAAACCACACTGAGAAAATGCTCCAAGATGTTTTACTCCAATAAATTATAGGCAAGCATCAGAGCAGATACTTTATTCCTGAGTCCCCTCTTGGGTTTCTTTGAATACCTGGAAGCCTCAGAAGTTCGGTCATGGATTAGTGTTAAATAAAAGACTTTAAACTGACTTTATTACCATAAATGAACCCTGTGTGTAAAAATAAACTTAAGAGGAGGAGGATGTAGAATTACACTTAAGTCCTGATTAAACCAAAAGTTGGCTTTTTCTCTGTGGATTCAGTGATGCTTCAGTTCAGCAAAACTGAGAAAGTCAGGGTTTCTGGTTAAAAGATTTGAAAGATGAGCCTTTCAAGGTGTTGCTCGTGGGATTCCCCAGCACAGATGCCCTGAAATATAGCCATTGCTCATGAGCAGTAAATTAAATAACTTTGCTGTCTGGAGTTTGAATCCCTCTACATCAATAATAATTTTTCTTTAGGAAAAATTACCTTATGGTCAATGCTAAATTCATTTAGAGTACCTTTTTGAAGCTTTGGTAGTGCGTTTATTACAGTATTTTCCGGACTGTATGTCGCACCGGAGGACAAGTCGCACCAGCCATAAAATGCATGATGAAGAAGGAAAATACATACACTATATAAGTCGCACTGGAGTATAAGTCGCATTTTGGGAGGAATCTTATTTGATAAAATCCAAAACCAAAAACAGACATGCCATCTTGAAGTGCAATCTAAAATAAAAATAGAATAGAAGCAACAACAGGCTGAATAATTCGATGGTACGCTAACATTACCTGACACATAAAACAACAGAGAACGTGCCTGGTATGCAAACATATTAAAAGCTATTCAGATAACTATAGCATAAATAACATGCTAACAATTTTACCAAACCATACATGTCACTCCAAATCACTAAATCCACTGTAGCTTATTAACATCTCCTCTAACTCCGGAGGTAGAAGATGTGGCGCTTTCTCTTTTCAGTTGTTTTTATAAGTTACCAACAATGTTGAAATCCTTTACAGACCTGAAGGCCCCTCTTCCAGTTTAGTGTGAAAATAACATGTGATATGATATCATAATGTGTTGATAATTTCACACATAAGTCGCTCCAGAGTATAAGTCGCACCCTGGCCAAACTTTAAAACAAAAAAACAGCGACTTATAGTCCGGAAATATGATAATCATTCACCTTCGGTTTAGATCCTGAATCAGTTCATTTGGAGATCAGTAACCCCATCCAAACAACTATGGTAGACCAATCAGGAACATTTCATCAAAGTGCTCAGAAATATGTGAGAATGAATGTTTCTTTACAGATTTATCCCTAATTTAAAACTTCCTTGTATATTTTTAATATACTTTCTCTCTGTATGGATTACCACAGCCTTCTCTTCCCCTATTTGCATTTATTAATTTGGTCTTCATTAACAATTTACTTTCAAGAGTAGCATTTAAAAGCAGTAGGAGGCAACAAAAAAAAAGATAAAAACCAACAAAAGGAAGTAGCAATGGATGGGAATTGAAATAACTTTCACATTCTCTTCTTGTGTACTTCAGTTTCCTACGTCACTCTCACTGCTGCAGTTTTCCCTTCTGCCTTTCACACAGCGGCAGCTCTTCTAAGTACACTTACACATTGAGTTTTCAAGGCACTTGGCAGCATCTTGCCACACTTCCCCTGTGAATTTAGTCTCTACTTTCTCCCCATGTCATCCAAGAACTGTCCGTACCATCTGCTGTGGACTCTGAAGTTAGTTCTCTGTGACATTAGCTGCATTTAATGCTGGAATAATCTCTGCTGGGATTTTATGGTGCACAGAAACCTGAATTTATTATGAGCAACTAAAAACCTGACCTTTTTTAATTTGTTATTTTCTTTCTACTATATTCACAGTTTTGATTTGATTTATAGTTTAGAATGAGATGGTGAAGATGGTTTATACTTGGTTTTTTAAGTTTGTTTGTTTTTTTTACCAAATTCTCTTTAAATTACTGATATTGGCAGATTCAACTAAAGGCACTATATAACAAATAAAATGACACATATGATTTTTAAAGTTGTGAAATAATCAAGTTTTTACATTCTGACACATTAGCAATTTATGCTAAGCGGACTGATGATAAAAGTGTGCAGTGGTGGGTTCGCTGCCATGTTAATAATTTGTAAGAGAATATGGAGGCAGAGGCCAAGGCTAACAGAAAAAAAGATCCTAATAGTTTAGAGATGTGACAAAGGAAAACAGATGCTGTTAAGGACAGCAGCTATGATAAAAAGGGGAAGGTCTTACAGATTGATGCTGAATGGCGCAAAGGTTTAGAGAATCAATGCTGAATGCTGCAAAAGGCTAGCACTTGGGGGCCCAAATACTGTGTGGTGCCCCAGAAATGAAAAAAATACAGTATTTGTCCAAACTAACTTTTTAATATTATTCAAAGATTCTGAAAGGCATCTGATTTTTGGAGGGATTAAAATGAGAAAAAAGATAGAATATAATTAATAAAATGCAACACTGGGGAGTGTAATACAGAACTAGGACTGCTATTAGAATAAGGCTGTTAGAATAACAGGATAAACATTATTTGAATTATTAGTATCCCATGATACCA
Source organism: Jordanella pulchra (assembly GCA_034780135.1). Lineage (NCBI taxonomy): Eukaryota > Metazoa > Chordata > Actinopteri > Cyprinodontiformes > Cyprinodontidae > Jordanella > Jordanella pulchra. The sequence goes on along the minus strand of JAUZNJ010106182.1, from coordinate 10,203 downwards.
TCATCACGTGATATTTTTATCATCGGTGATCGTTATGCGGAGATGATGTTATGGAAATCCTCCAGGAAAAAAAATTAGGGAAATCTATCTTAAAGACTTGGAAACTACTTGCTTAACTGCTACCTTAGTTACTCTCTTTATTACAATGAATTTTACATTTATAGTAGATTATTATTATCAGCATTATTAATGCCTTTATGGCTAATTTTATTTCTTTTACTGGGTCTTTTCAAAGGTTTACTAAAACTTTAACTATACCCTTAATGGGTACAGTTTAAGTCACTGCATGACCAGATTAACCCCTAATTAAAGGTGTAAACAAGACTGAGTCATTATATTGCCTTTTGAGTTTTTGAAAGCCTTAAGGTATACAGTAGTTACTACTTTTAGACTGATAGTCCCCTGAAATATTGTTAAATTCGCTACGTGAAATTATTGGAAGATCCCCAAAGCCACAAATATTGTAATGGGGGGGCTTTAAATTACATTTACATATAAAAATAGATCAGTTTAATTGTCATGAAGTCTCTGTTGACAGGCACTGCTGGAGGAGGTATTGGAGCAAGATATGAAAGGATATTCAAATGAACAGTTTTGTTAGCCGTCAGCTGGCTTTCCGGGGTGATTCTAAGTTATCTTTGAAGCCAGTTTCACCTTAATGCTCTTTGCAGAGTGACAACATTCAAATAGTCATATATTTTTCAGTTCTTTATGAATTTCCACACGCTTGACATTGTTGGAAAGTTCAGACTCCACTCTTTTAGGATCTGTAAATCACTCAAAAAAAAAGAATTGTTTCTGCTTTTGCAATGACCAGTTACATTTATGTAACACACATTAAGATTAGGCTTGACTAGACAGTCATCTTGTATGTTTAAAGGAGGACTTAAAAGTGCAACTTAGCAAAGACTAAATTGTCAAAGCATCTTCACTGTAACAGAAGAAACTGAAGTGAAAAGAAGACATTCTTGAGGGCTTTAAAGCAATTTTCTTGATGCTCAGTTATGGTCTTGCTGTTTCCAAGGACAATAGATTTTTGTTTTTGAAAATAGTTGAGATCCTCTAAAAAGAAAATCTTAGAAAACGGTTCTTAAATTAGTTCAGTTTGTTAATTATTAATTACAATTTATCACAACACACTATAAATGGCAAACAGATTTGTTTTACACATAAATATATAATGCATAAATAGTTGATTCAATCTATTCAAATAGCCAAATTAGGAAGTTGCTTAAAATGAATAAAATAATGCAGTCAAGTTCAGTTTATTTTGCAAGTTTAAGTAAACCCAGTAAAATGCAAGCCATCCTGTCTGCTGAACGAGCTAGGCAGAGTTGTTAGTATCGATTCATTAACTTTTGCAGCAATCCCTTATTTTTACATTGGATATGGTGATGGTGGATGGATGTGAGTTCAGGAAGAAAGAATAGACCCACAAACAATTAGTCTCTATTTACTGGATGCAGGAGTAGCTTCTTCACTGGCCTAATATTGGAGAGATGTAAAGCTAAACACAAATATTGGATAAATGGCTGGACAATAAATCAGATTTAATATATATCTTAAAATTATTTTATTCAATGACAGTAATGACATTTTCAATATTACAATATGCATTACAGTCTGTGATTACAGCATTTGTTACTGACTGACATTGTGCTGTTTTATGTGTCTTGATTTGTTATAAGAAAGCATTTATAAAATGTTATGTTGGAGTGATTTTATGACCATTGCAAAATCAGTTTCTACAGACATCAGTTGTTGGCATTCTAGGCAGATTTCTGAGGGTTTTATTTTGTTTCTAATGATATCAAAGTTATAACTTAGGCTTGAAATATTAGTGAGCAATATTAAATAGAGTAATACCCTCTTACATATTGTAAAAATGTATCTAAAATTGCCATGTAATAACTAAATACAATGGTCAAGGTTTAATTTTCAGTTGTTTAGCAGCTTACAAAATAGCACTTTAGAATTCTAGATACGGGCAGAGAGGGTGGCACCGTTTATATTCGCGGTTTGATTCCCTGCCTGGGGGTTTTCTGCATGGAGATTGATCGTCACATCCTGCAACGGAGGTTATATAGGGGACTGCTTCCGATTCCGCTGTTTCTTTTGCCAGTGGCCAAAGGCCACATAAGGCAAGATAAAACAATTCTCAGCTGAAGCTACATAAGTAGCCACCGAATCCCTCCGGAGAAGAGTGTGGACTTACTGAACCAAGTCAGACTAAACCTATGATTCAGAACGCTGAACACCGTGTCCTGCAATTCAACCCGAATGCAGTGTTTGTGAACCCATCTGATGATGCGGGCTACCCAGTTCTGGCCATCCCACGGAACTGCCGAGCCCAATTGCTGTTTACCAGTGGAGCCGCGAGAAGCTGCTGAGCCGAATTGTGAAGCCGCCTAGCTAGGAGCAACAGCTACTGATATGTTTATTTCTGTTAGCACTTGTTTAAGTATCCTTCCACTACCATATTAAGTCTGCAGCTGTGCTTTAAAGACAACCACATACTGTTGGTTATTGTGAAAAAATCCCCTGTACCTAAAGAGCTGTGGTCCTTACAGTTTTATGGGGGCATCTATCCTTCACCTTTCTCGAACACAGAGCTTGTTGCAAGGTGTTTTTCTTTCTCTGTCTAACTTTTCTATCTACTATAGTTTTATCAGAATGTCATATTTCCTACAAATTTACTTACATATTCAAAAAAGGCAACTGTCTGCAGCAGCACAGCCGATGTTGCGCAGTCATTATAAGATGCTAAATGAGTGATTAGAGAGCTTAAGAGATGGGAAAAAATGGAAGCTACAGCTGAGCTTAAGTCAGTCAGCTCTGCTTCCAATGGCTTTTTTGTTTGTTAGAGTCCAATGTGAGTTTCAATTAAATGCTGATGGTGCTCTGATAATAGACTAAAGCAAACACAGCTTCGATGTGGGACCTCTGTAACTGAAAATATGGAAAATTTTGGAAAACATATTGGTGGTTTGTGTAGCAGGATTCAAAGTGGAGGATTTCAAAGAAATTGTGGGGAAAAGGTATGTCCTGTTTACATTTAGGTGTTTTGCTCTTTTGAACTAGATTTGTTCCTGCAGTGAAGTTGAAGAAACACATTGGAGTGCACACCTGACTCCTAATAAAACAAAACTGACTTATATAGGGGCTGGAGTAGGGGAAGTGGTGGTTTCATTGTACTGCAATGTGGCTGAAATATTCTTCCATCCATAAATGACACAAAGCAAGTGGTCATAATTGTGTTTACACATCTTGCCAGCTATTTTACAACATGACAACGGAGGAAATTGTCACAGTGAGGACTGTGTATAGGCAAAGTGTCCTATAATTGTTTTGCTGCAGCATTGTTTTTCGCTCACCAGCACAAAGAACAGATTGCATGAGTCAAGATGCAAATTGGATGGTGGGTTTGATCGTTCAAAGGCAAAGGAAGCCATTAGGAACATCCAGTGGTAACTGACTGCTTTGTTATGACTGCAGCCATTGGATATTGGACAAACTTACAGCAACTGCCTTTTTTTGTAGTGAATATGCAGAACAAACAGTGAAGATAAAAGGTCTAAGGTCTCACAAAACATTGGAGAAGTAAAATATTTGCACCTTTCCATTAAAGATAAAAACTACCATCTTCTTAATAGGTGCAGCAACAGTTTAAGCTGATTACGTTGCTGTAATACATGGCAAAAGATTGTAAAGGTTTTTCAATAAAATATATTTCCCTATTTTTTCAGATCAAATCTTTTAGGAACTTTATTATCTCAGTTTAAAATTATTTATCCAATAAACTATTTGGACAAAGTTTGTTAAACTGAAATTCCTATATACTTACATATGTGATGTAATCAATCATGGTACTGATACCCATATTTGCTTTTTGAAGGGCCAATAAAAGATATAACTATGGTTTTAAAATGAGTCTTACTTAAGACAGCAGAAATGTCCGTTTTATTTTATTTCAGATTTTATACCTAAATAGAATGTAAAAAAAACCTTTCAATAAAATCGTATTAATCAAATCGTCTATTCTGTCATTCATACCAGTTAAAGGAAAGCCCTAAATAGTGTGGGATTTTCGTGATTTTGTCAAGAAGACTAAAAATATATAGTTTCTTGGCGTTAAAGTATTAGATAAGAATTATCTAAATATAAAAAAGAAAATATGCATTTTAAACAACATACATATATATATATATATATATATATATATATCCCGCGGGGGTTGGGTGGGGGCCATTGTTGTTCTGCAAAACACTGCTGACTGGTAACCAAATTTGTGGTGATGTAGAAAACATTCAGTGCGGAGGGATCAATTGACTTCAGTTTTATTCAAATAGAGCATACTCACAACATGTGTCCACTTAAGTACTTTACAGAGACAGTTTAATGAGATTACTGTATACAGTCCAATTGGTTCAAATGTTCTTTCAAACAAAACACAGCTGATTGCATTGAGCCATTGACTTTTCAAGATTTGTTCCTCCTGGATGAGCAAGTGTTAATAGTGGAAGTTTGCTTGCACTGTGTCACTGATTTTATACATCAGTTCTTCACACCGAGCATGCATGCAGCTTCAGTGGAGAGGAAAAACTCCCTTTTAGCAGGAAGAAACCTCCAGCAGAACCAGGCTCAGCGTTAGCTACCCTTTGCCATGGCTGACCAAGGGTTTAATGAGACACAATTTAAGACATACAAAAGAAACATACTGTAGAAGCACTGATTCATACAAGCGTTATATGTTATAACAGCTAATGTAAACTAACTCCAAAATAGGCACAGTCTAGGAAGGAAACTGTTCAGCAGATGAGCTGTGGGGTGATTTTCATGTCAAAAAGGATGAAAGAGAGCAATTTCAGTTACTCACAGTCAAAGCTGAGCCTTCATCTATGTTTAGGAGAAAAACAGGACTAAGCACTAAAAGCAAGCCCAACACCAATATCTAGAATTTAATTTCTTGATGGGAGCAACTCCACTGATACCTTCATACAAGCACATTGACCAGCTTCCATGTTTTGGTGTCTCAGCGTTTGGGATGCCCAGAAAACATTTGGTCTGAATGCACCATCAGAGTATTTCTAGAAGATGGGAGGGAGTTAAAGAGAAAATAATGTTAAATGTCTTTTAAAGGGCAGAAAATGTTCAAAAAAGAATATTAAAGGGACAGTTACCTGTAGAAAAAACTGGTGACTAAAAATAGCAATCATTTTTTATGGGGGGCAGCGGGTGCAGATGGCTATCAGTTCTGTGAGGGGGGCTTACTTTGAAACCTCTGCTATATGCTATAAGATCTAAAGTTTTATTTAATCTCAGATATCACAACAGTTGAAGTGGAGAATGCTATGGGATAACTTTTGTTATGGTAAGAGTAACCATCTTCATTTGACGTACATTACAAGGTGAAATGACCAAACGTTCTATAAGGCTGCAGAAAGTACTTATTGAAACCTCGGCTTGTCTTCTGTTTCTTTTTGCTACACACTTTTATTAACTTTATCATTTATTAACTTTTTTAAATAACTATCCCAGTCCCTAACAGTGGATAGCCTTACATATTCAGATAAGTCCAATTTTCTGCAGCCTTTGTTAAAAAAACAAGCTGACAAAACTAGTTTGATGCTATTATTAAAGTGCTATTTGAATCTTTTTGGCCTCCATCTATGCTGCTCACAGAAATACGTCACCATGTTTACTAATTGAAATTCAAATGTATTTAACATAAACACATTTAGTGACATGTGCTTTGTGTGAAACATGCAAATGTGCGTTGCTTCACATGTTTTAGGTTTTATAATGTTGAGCTTTAGCTGCCCGCTACATATGTGTAACTTTGGACTTTGTAGTTCTTTTCCTGAAGGCTGTAGTCCTAATTTGACAAAACAAAAACAACATCCATGTGCATGTCTGTGTGTAGTGACATCCATAAGGCTTAAGGCTATCTGGATTCAGCTCAGCATACCAGAGTTCCTTTACTACCCTGGAAAGTGTTCTTATTATTTATCCAGTGGTAGGAGTTACCTAACTGACATCCCCTGTTCCGAAATCAAAGATCCAGAATATCCCAGAGCCAATAGGTTTACTCAGGACATCTTCCCTCTGCTCAGATTAACTTTAGCCTGCTTTCTGAAATGGAACCTAGTTTAGACTCAGAAGTTTGCTGTGTTTGGACTTTCTGAACCACTAATAAACAGATCTTCATTCCTCAAGTTTTATCTATAAATTCACTGACACAAAGTCGACTGCACATTTAATTACTGACATAAACAGAGAAACAGGAGCCCAAAATATGGCTGGGAAATTTCCCCAACACATTTATCTCCATAGAGCAGCGGAGTACGTAACAAAACGAGCCACTAAAAGACATTTTCAAATTATTCACCAGCTGAACCCTTCAAAGGTAATCACCTCATTGGAGCTTGTTATTATGAAAGATAAATAACCAAGCAACTAAAAACAAAAGCAGAGCAGTTTTCTGAGTTGAAACATCTGTCTTTTTATTATAAAAAAACAATTATGCAATAAAATCTGAGCCTAACAACAGGATCCTGCTACTGAAATGCAATAATATTGTACTATGAATACATATGTACAGAAAAAATACAACATCTAGAAATAATTTTATGAATGTGTTTGAAAATAGCAAGTATTTTTATTTTACTGCAGAACAGTAAAATAAACAGAACAGTACTGCAGTACATAAGTAAAGCCATTTGCTATATTCTTTAATGCTGATGCTGATTTGCACCAAATAGTTTGTAACTTTTCTTTATGATAATTAAAGGATAGAATTTGATGCTCCTACAAAAGCCTTTCAGTAACGATATTAACCTTATTCATCTTCAACATGGGCGGTCTAGGGAGACTTAAGCTCACTGCACAGAAGGGATTTTTTTGAGGATCCTTTACAGGCTCTGGTAGTGAAATTGTTACTGCAGAAAATGTACTTGATTAACCTGGATAGAAATGATCAAAGGAGTTAATATCTCCAGAACTTTTTGTGAGCTGCTTAAAACTGACCATTTTAGACACTAATCAGCAGCATTGTGATTCTCCTAACTTATTATCCAACCCAGCCCCCTCGAAAATGTAATTGTGGTAATTTTAGAAAGGGTTTTTAATATTGATTAAAAAGGGATTAAACAACTGCTACTGGGATTCTAAATTATTTAAGTACGTAATAAAGAGCAAAAATAAGTAATTATTTAAAGTGGGTTTTTTTATGAATCAAGTAATCACCAACCAGTCTTTTGTCTGATTGTATGTTAATTAAAAATTCTTGACAGAATTTTTTCATACCCTGAGCATGCATAATAATATGCAAAAGGACTAAAACAAAACACAGTCAATTAGACTATCCTTTGTAATATTGATAGAACTGTTAGATGGAGGGATACCAGCTGTATACAGTTGAAGAGGTTTGTTCCCCATTTTCCTGAACTGCCCAAAGAGGTTTATTATGTAAAGATTTAATAGTATTGGCTTTTATTCTGGCTTTTTCCTCATCTGCACTGGGGTTATTTACTTTTTCAGCACAAGCCCTCCCTCTTTACAGGCAGGGCCATGGCAGGTTATAAAAGGTGATGAAGAGCAGCCTCTTGTCAACCAGAACGTGCTTTAACCAGTTCAGGCATGCTGCCATCAGCAGCATGGAGATCCCCAAACTACATTTACAACAAAACAACAGGCAGGTTTTCTGTCTGAATGTTAATATCAGACAGAAAACCTTTTATTGCTTATCTAGTCTTTCAGAGTTAACTTTAAATTTCCAGAACTTTTATATGCAGACTCTGAGATCTTTTTTTTATGTATTGTATTTGTCTCAGGTGTGGCAGTGTGGTGGCAGTGTGGAGGTCCTGCCTTGTGCTCGTATAGCCCACATAGAACGTGCACATAAACCGTATACTGATGATCTGACGTCTCACGTTCGGCGAAACGCCCTCAGAGTAGCAGAGGTTTGGATGGATGAGTTCAAAAGTCACGTCTACATGGCTTGGAATATCCCTATTGAGGTGAGTGATCGAGTTAATGTGTTTTTCATTTGCTATCTTAGAAAACGGAAGAGTTTACTTGCTGTTGTGGTCCTCACAGATTTCAGCAGCATTAAGAACATGCATCTTATCTGCAATTCAATATTTTTCTTTTGCTTTTTTCCATCCCCTTTATCTGTGTCACATTTTAACTGTCGAGCAAAAACTATGAACTTAAAAGGGCGCAAATGAGTCATATTAGCTAAAATCTTTTCGTCTCTATTTTTGATGTTTGTGTTTCTTATGAGATGCTGAGAGAGGGCAGGTAGCAGGTAGCAGGTAGCGGACAGAAAAGATGAGATAATGGTTGCACTAAAATATTACTCTAATGCCAAGAATAAGTAAGAATAAACACAGCTGTGAGAAAAAACGGAATAATATTTTAAGAAAATACATTTTCTTGTTTGAGGATTCAAAATGAACCGATAATATCTAAATTCTGTCTTTAAATTCTTAATTCAATGACATAGGATTGTCGGTTGACAAGCCTTTGGTCTCGGTTCTATTTCAAAACTGTGATATATGACCTTGTAGGTTGCATTGTCAGGCATTCAGATAAACAGCTCGGGAGAGCAACCTTCCAAGGTTATACACTGTAGACATTTTGAGATCATGGTGAGGATAACATTTTGCTGAACTTAATGTTCTATAAGGGTGTGCAAAGTGTGCTGCAAACAGAAAGTAATTTTGATCATGGGCTTTTTCCAAATTAACTAAATCAGTTGAATAGCTGAAGCTATTGTTGTTTTATTTTTACTGTCTCTTTCTTACTCTTGAAGAAAAATTTACTTTGACCTCATTATGTGCAGTTACCTTTACATTAAGGACTTAAATATGAAGAAATTTAGGTATTAGTTAAGAAATCCCCCAAAAAGAGTCTAAATTATTTGGCATTTTGATTCTGAACAGCTAAACACAGATTTTTGAGTTGGCCTGGAAAAAAAACAAGCTGACCTTGGATATGAAAAGTTTAGATAAAATTTTCATTTAGACAGCAAAACATAATTTATTTTATTCATTTTTTTATTATTTCAATTTGCTACCAGAAGCTTGCTTCCAGTAGTAATCATTATTTCCTCATGGATAATCTTATTTATCTGGAGGTAATGATGAAACTATAGCAATTTATGTGCTTGCTTAAGTAGATAGCTTCCCCGGGAATACCTTATTTTCACATGATTATGTTTATACTGGTACTTTTACTAGAAATTTCATCTTGTTTTTTTTTTTTTTGGGGGGGGGGGCTTTTTTTTTATTTATTTAAAAAATAAGTAAATTCAATCTGTTTAAATATAATAAATGAAAAGGAAATTTATAAAACGTTAAAACTAAATAAAAACAAAACCTAAACGGAAATTGTGACATGCAGTTTCTTAATTATCGTAATCTTATTCAGTCAAACTCCTCAAATTAATTTTATCGTTTTATGATATGTACCAAAAGGATTCCAGTAGCATTTATCATTGTCTTTTCTGCTGGTGACTTTATTCTATTTTACATTATTCTGTGGTGTTCTTGGAGCAGAAAGGACAAAAAAGCTAATTTAATGCACACAGATATGGAACTTAAGGATCCAGATTGCCTTTAATATCATTCTAAATCATAAGCTGAACACCACAGAAGGAAATAGCATTTCTCAGAGGTAATAAAACCATAGCAGTGCTAATGTGACAGTATTGCAGCAGAGAAAAAAACATGGAATACATCAGTTTATTTTATTGAACCATCAAATTCTGCCAGAAATTTCATTTTCTTTGAAAACCAGAAGCAAGAAACCTTAATGTGTGGGATTGCTCATTTCTCAGATGTCCTTTGTGAGCCGTCTGTTATGAAGTTTCACAGTTTTTATGGGCAGCATATCCTATTAAACCCAACCTTCTGCATGCATCCATTTTTTATCCTAAATATAAACTGGCAAAATGTTTAAAAAGCCAACAGTAAAGAAAATTGGGGCATATATTATGAGATATAATTCTAAGAAATTATCACTAAAGACATCTCAAGTTATTGCAACAGTTTTAATTTAGTTAGTTATTCAATTCAATTTCAGTTCAGTTTTATTTATATAGCGCCAAACCACAACATACTGTATGTCATCTCAAGGTTCTTCACAAAGACAATTCATTCAAATCACACAGTCAGATTAGTTAAAAGTTTTCTATCTAAG
>JAUZNJ010106171.1:0-20607 GCA_034780135.1 Jordanella pulchra | reverse complement strand
ACAAACAAGTATGTGTTCCGATCACTCTATCACAGAAAAATAAGACTTGTAGAAATTATTGGAAACTCAAGACAGCCATGACATTATGTTTTTTACAAGTGTATGTAAACCTTTGACCACAACTGTATCTAAAACATGCAGAACAGTGCCTGAGTTAAAAAATCACTGCTCTGCTCTGTGTAGAGTTCAGTTACAGCATGTTGGTACAGCCTGGATGATTTTGTGGGAGGTCAAGATCTTTTTGAATCATCATCATCAGATGTTATTTGACTGGAATGGAGTTGTTGAATTAGGAAGGAGATGACTTAAACTTCATTACAGTGTCTACAAATGCTCGACTGTTGATTACTGTTTCAATAAAACCCATTTGTGTACTTTCTCAGTCACTGTTCATTAAATTTGTCGGTCTTATTTGGGATTCTGTCTCCCATGACCTACAGTCAGTAGTAAATGACAAATCAGATCATGTGGGCGGCCTGAGGAATATTTTGAAAAATGTCCAAAATGTTTGGGGCCATCAGCACAGTAACATTGCCATGAAGGAAGCACCAAATCACCTTTTCAGGTCAGTAGGGAAGGATGTCTGAAGAGCAACCGAGAGGTTTAGAAGACCCTTGGCTTGGAGTGTAGGACGATTCAAAAAGGTCCTCTAGAGCAGGGTTGTCAAACTGGTTCCAGAAAGGGCCGTGTGGCTGCTGGTTTTCTTTCCACCCAAGCAGTAGCACACCAGATTATAGTCATCTCATCAAGTGAGTCTAGTCTTAACCTGATTACTTGATGAGATGAATGGAGTCTGGTGTGCTACTGCTTGGGTGGAAAGAAAACCAGCAGCCACACGGCCCTTTCTGGAACCAGTTTGACACCCCTGCTCTAGAGACCGGGATCCTCAGAGAGGCTCTGGAACAGGTACATGAGGTGAAAGTAGGAGCCTTGGAGCAAAGAGATGGCCTCTATGGCTCAGAGGTAGTGTGGAGCTGCTCTGGTAGATGTGGATGCATCAGCCTGACCCCCAGAGGAGTTGAGATATCCTGGCAATGGCATTCACAACTGGAAGGGGAGATGCTATGAGGCCTGACCAGATTGGTACACTGACCTATGGCAAGATTTTTCAGTCAGTCCCTTGGAGACAGAAGAAAGGCCCTATGGCTGTGGTGTGTAAACCCACTGAGACAGGCAGAAAACATGCAAGGCATTAGCAAAGATCTTTCACAATAAAATAAGCTGGAAATGTTGGTGTCCTCTGTGCCAGGCTGATGAACTGGTAGGAAGAACAGTTAAATTAGAACCCTGGTGACACAGTTACCCAAAAGCATCATAGTGAGAATCTAATAAATGGAACAATAAACTTAAATTACTCAGGGGGGGGAAAGGACACAGAGCTTTGGCAGAGAAACCGAAGTAATCCAGTAAGGAAGAAAGAGACACAATAATCTTAAATTCAAGCAAGATATGATGTGGTACATAGAAATCAGGTGGCACGATCAGGAGAATGAAAACATCAGTAGAAACAGTTGTGCATTATGAAAAATCCCTTGATTTTTGTTTGTTGGTCAATACACCCAATCTTTCACCCAAGTCTTGGAACTGTTTGCATGTTTGTGTTGAGTATCTTGTCTTTCACACTAAGGAAGAGTTTTGATTTGTGTAAGGAGCTTTCTGGAATGAGATGAAAACATGGGAATGGATTAGTTCTCGCTAAAGAAACGTCTATTAAAAGCTGGTGTGTGAGCCTGTGCATTTTGTGTTATGATAGTTATTAGAAATCATCATCAAATCGAAAGCAGATTTTTCTCCTTTAAACACCTGGACTCTTCGTTTTCCAGTCTTATCAGAAGAGACCATCTGCTTTCCAGACAGCTGTTCACAAGAACCGTTGCACAACCCAAAATCAGTCCAAACTGGCTGCTGTAATTGGACATGTACAGTGACAGAAAAACTGGCAGAACATTTTTTCAGTATATAGTGATTAAGCCTTTGTACTTTGCTGGCCAGCAGATAAGAACACAGCTGAAGCAGACAGATGAACACTAAAACACAATGTAATTCTGTCGCTTAAGTTCTTCTCAAAAGTGACAACCTAATATGGTAAATTAAAAATTAAGAAGTAGGCCCTCAGTTGAAAGGAGTTGAAACATTTTGTATTGTTGCTGTACAAATTCCCACTGAGATATAATTATCTGTCATATTGAAGCAAAAAATTTTAATCAGTTCTGTTTCTAAAGGAACACAATAGAAAATAAATATGGCATTCTGTTATATGCTCTACAACTTTCTTCCCTAAAAAAGCATAAGTAGCAAATTACTTGCAAATTCCGCATATTTTTTGGAAAAAAATAAATTTCATATTAAGTCAGTCTATTCTTTGTTCTCTGATATTAACAAAACATTTTGCACACACAACTGCCTCTCAATAAAATGCTCTCTAATTCTGAGTATGTAAACCAGATAGACCATTAAGTGCCTCCCACAACTCTTGAAAATAAGGAGCCAGCAAACATACCTATAAAATGATGCATGACCTCCTAGTTGTTCAGTAGTCATTATTTAAACTACACATGTCACTAGAATTCTGTGTAAATATCAAAGGAAAATTCCTACCCGGTAATGTCTTTATGAACGTGATCTTCTATGCATCCATCAGTCTGTCTAGCTGCATTTTACAGCAAAACTGTTTGGCTATAGAGTTACTGAAGTTAAGTGAAAATGTTTTGGAGTAATGGTACTGAATATTAACTTTGACCTTTTGGATGTATAAGGTCATCATTTCAGTCCCTGTCCAAGTAAACTTTTCTGCCCAAATTGAAAGCATTCCCTCAAGGTATTTCTAAAATGTCACATTCAAGAGAATGAAGGAAATCTAGGTCACAGTAACTGACTTTTGAACTTTCACCAAAAAACTTTCAATTGACATTCTTCTGGTTTTCAATACAACAGTTGTGTTAAAGGAAAAAAAAAATTACCAAATATGTAAAAAAAAATAAATGTGGACAATTATTGTGTATATTGGTAAAATTTTAGTACACAGCAATTTCCAAGAATGTTGAAAAAAGGTAAACATTTTGAAAATCAAACAAGAAAAAAAGACATTTTTGTAGACATTCAGACACAGACACAGATGCTGTGATGACGATAGCTGTGATGTGGTGAAGGTTACATGATGAGCATGACTCAGTCTCTGCTCTTAAGCTACTGCCAAATCTCGACTGTATTTACCTGGCAAAGACATCAGAATCTAAATAAGGTAGTCACAGGAACAAGAGGACTGTTACTAAAAGTAAACTCAAGTGAGCTGAAGTGGAACAAGACTCAACCACGTGATACCCACTAAGTGTAAAATGACTTAAATGAGTCCGAAGACAGCTTGCATGTCCTAAATAATTAAAAGCACACTGTGTATTTTTGCATTAGATATTGACAAGTCTCTTTTTTGTGCCAAAAATGTGGTGTAAGTACAGTAGAGCTAAGTAATGAACACTTTTATGATTAGAATGAGACAAAGTCTACTTGCTATGGAAGTAAACAACAACCAGAATCACAAAGCAGTTTTAACAAAACTCAGACTCATATCAGCAACACTAAATTGATCTAGCCTGAGGTTGGAAACTCCTGAGTTTTCAGTTTTGCAACATTTGGTGTGAGTGGGTTTGATCAACTCTGAGTAGAATCCTAGGAGTCAAGTGCGTGCGTAACAACTATGAAAAGCCATTATCAGTGGAGCTGCAATTTGACAAGTCCTCATGACAACAGGCAAGAGGAAGTGCGTATTTCACACCCCTGAAACTAGAGATTTTTATGTAGAGTTAAAAAAAAATGGTTAATGTGTTTCAAGACAGCTTGACTCAATTTGTGTCTGTGATATCTGAAATACATTTTTTCCATTACAAAAAACAAATCATGACCAGTATGAATAGAAATATGGAGGTCTGAAATCCATTGTTGGACATCCAGAATGTTTATTTTAGATATGAAGAATCACCTTTTTAAAAAAAAATGTTATTTTCTAAAGAAGATTAGGTAATTTGGTGTTTGCAGCAAGATGCTGCAGATCTTCAAAAGATCTGTTGTGGAGAGTGCGATATATTCAGCACAGAGCAAATTACTTAAAGAAGTACAACATGTTGATAAAGAAGGCCATCTCTGTCCTAGCAACTCCTCAAAAACATCTGGAGAATGTTTTACATAGAATAATTCTTCAGAAAGTGAAAACCTTGATAACAGTGAGAATCATTTTTACATCACTGTAAAATACTACCAGAGTATCTTTAGTCAAAGGCTTCTCCAGATCAAGGGCAAGACAGACTAATGAAGATCCTTCCTGCCTACAGCTATCAAGATATATAAAAAAGGCAGATGAGTTGCTTCAACATTTCATTTGCCCTTGGGACTCATAAAGTATTTTTGAATCGAACTGAATTAGTCATTGCATTGTAGATTACTATTTTTTTACTGCATTAAACCCATCACTTTGGGAGCAGGAAGCAGCTTGCAGAGCCCAGGGAGCATTGAGGGGTTAATGGACCCAGAGTGACAGTCCAAGATTTGAATCAGTCATCTTGCAGCCTCAAAAATCCCTTCTATCCAGCCACTAAGCTGCCACTCTCTAACATAAGCTTTTTTCTAATGGCAATTAATTGTTGGATAGAAATATCAATTTAGTAGATCTTAAAATTTTTTTCCTGAAAATAGATCAGCTACCATTTCCTCCCTACGTTTCTACTGAAAAGAATACAAATATTCCTGGGTACATTCTAGGCCATTTATTGTTTACGCCTGTCAGTTATTTCTGAATCTCCCTCTTGTGAAAAAAATAAAGGTTATATCTATTAATTTCCACCATACCAACAAAACCCAAATCAGAGTTTCATGGTAATAATGCATTTATTATTGCATTTGATTTTGATCACCCCCACTGCTCAAGTTCTGTAGCACATTAAATTGTCTCTTAAATTTTAACAGTAGTAATTTGATACTTTTTGCAAACATTAAAACCACTTATTTTGAAGACCATAATATATTTGAATCCCTTTATTCAAATATGTAAATAAAATCTGAAAAGGCTGTTGGAAATGTAGATTAATTTGATTTTTTTTGATCAGTTAATGAAACAGGCTTTTGCTTTTAGTAATGGTGCTCTTGTGGTGAAGAGAGTAAATTATTTTATTAAATCCCTGCTGTAATCCTAAAAAAATATATTTCGCATAGCTTAAGTACCAAGAACTACTTTTACAACTTTTTCTATGAAATTCCTCAAGTGTTTGTTACAGATAGGTTTCCTTTGGGCGATTGGTTGGAGAAGAAAACAGGTGAAAGAGATGGCTTGAGATTTAGGGTTGCATAGTCTAAACACACTTGTAGTTGTAATTTTCCTCCCTGATTGAAATAGGTCCACTACTGGCATGAATGTTTTTTTTTTTGTTCTTTGTTTTTCTCTACTGTCAGCTTCCATTGTTGCAGGTGTGTATAATTACACCTTAGAGATACCCCTGAAAAGCTATAAACATTCTGATAGAAGATTATATCTGATAATCTGAAAATGTGTGACCCGCTGAGGTTTGAGTCCTCCTCCTCAAAAATATTTCAATGTTTATTGTAATGTTTTTATTGATTATGAACTTTAAAAGTGAAAGATTTTAAAATTCCCTCCCAAGGAATATGTATTGTAAGTTTAACTTTTTCCCACAAAATCACCCATGCACATAGCAACACCTCCCCCCACTGTCACCACCTAGTTGTTATTCACTATCCTCATTTTTCATTGAATTCCATTCATTTCAAACCCATTTCTACTGCATCATCATGATCCTTACCCTTAACGTAACCATTATGGGTGCATAACTAACCCTAGCCCAACCTAAACTCAATTCACACCTTAGTCCTAAACCTAACTCTATAGCACCATTTGTACCTTTGTGAACCAGGCACTGGTCCCCACGCGAGCAGTTGGTCCCCATGATGTGCTATGATTTATTTAAAATGGTCCCCACGGTATATGAAAAACACGCACAACCCCCCAACACACATACACACACAGTCACACCATGTAAAAGTGACCTTCAAATCCACACAAACACCTCCAGCGGTTATTAAAGGCACATGCACTTTGTTTGAACCCACTGTCACACCCTCCTCCTCATATATCTTACATTCCACATACAGTATGTGACCCTGGGACAGATTATTGGATCAATCTATTAACAGCTTGTTATTTCACAAACCCTGACATTTTTTTCTACCTCTACCCTCAGCTTCACTTTGAGTATTTTCCTGTATTTTTCCTTTTTACTTACCTTTTTTTCTTCCATGTGTATTTAATTACTTTTGTTTTCCGTGATTTTATAATTTTCTTTGTACAACTGCTATAAACCTGATATTCTTTGTATTCAGTTATAATTGTGTTGTATTATGAGAAACATTAAACCACAATTCTGCTTTGTTATGGTTTTTGTTGCGTTAATAGCACATAGTAAAAATGAAACTAGTCAAATATTATCAAAAAAGGATTTCCACTGGATTGTTATATAAATTGTAAAGTAAGTCCTTTAAGTTGTTTGCTTTTTTTAGAAATAAAGATAAAAACTGTTTCACACAACACTAAATTACCTGCTTTACAAAGACAAATCAGAGTGTCATGGTAATAATGCATTTATTACGGCATTTGATTTTGATCCCCCCCACCACTCAAGTTCTTTAGCATATTAAATTGTCTCTTAAAATTAACAGGACTAATTTGTTACTTTTTGCAAACATTAAAACCACTTATTTTGAATATCATAATATATTTGAATCACTTTATTCAAATATGTAAATAAAATTATGAAAAGGCTGTTGGAAATGTAGATCATTAAAAAAAAATTATTAGTTAATGAAACAGGCTTTTGCTTTTAGTAATGGTGCTCTCATGGTGGACAAAGTAAATAATTTCATCAAATCCATGCTGTAATTCTAAAAAAATATATTTTGTATACCTTAAGTACCAAGAACTACTTTTACAACTTTTTCCATAAAATCCCTCAAGTGTTTGTTAAAGTTAGGTTTCCATTGGGCGATTGGTTGGAGAAGAATACAGGCGAAAGAGATGGCTTGAGATTTAGGGTTGCATAGTCTAAACACACTTTTAGTTGTAGTTTGTGCGTGTGCCAGTAAATAACACCCTATGTGGAATGACCTTTGTTTGTTTGCCAATCATCCTATAAAGGATGTCTATGGGAAGCTGAAGGTTAGAATACTTAGTTACTCTAAAAACATTTGAGCAAATTTCAATCCGATAGTTAAAAAATGTACTTGCAGGTTTAGCCACATCTCATTTATTTATAACAAATGAGAATATTATATCTACTGTTAAACAGTGTATGTAAGTATTTAAGAGTAACATTGGAGGTTTTAGTTTAAGAAAGACAGTTATTGCTAGAAAAAGTTCTGTGTTAATTGTTTAATCTTAAATTCATGTTGGGGTTTTTGAGCTGTCTAACCCACATGCAAAACACCAAAACAGAAGAGCTTTTTCAAGTTTAAATATTTATTGAGAAGATGGGACTGGTTAGCGAGACCAAAGCCAGTTCCAGGGGGAAACAAACCAGCAGGAACTGTCACTGGAGCAGACTGATGAGTTCACGGCAGGTGGGAAAACTCTGTGACAGAACGTTTTGGGTTGTTCTTACTGTTGGAAGAATTTGAAATCTCATAAGAGGGGGGGTTCTGGTGTCCGGGGTCCTAGTATCCAGTGTAGGTCCAGAGGCAATGAAGGAGTGCGGTGGGAAACGGAAAGGTCGGCTCAGGTTGAACGGAGACTCCAGGAACGGTTGTGCTGCCACTAGAAGGGCTTCGTAGATCCAGGTGAACAATGAGAGAAGAGAGTAAGAGTTCGGGCATCCAGTGGGTAATCACCACGGCGTCACGAGGGAAGAAGCTCACAGAGAAAGACAGCAGCAGAAGACAATCCAGACTTTCATTTAGAACCTGAAGGCAACGAGGAGAAGAAAACACAGGAGATTAGTTTCTAGCAGAAACTAACAACAAGGAGACCACTAGGGAAGCTTGAAGCTCAGGAGGCTTTGTGATACCACCAGATAGCAAACACTCGGCTCCGACTACTGGGCAGCTGCTCCTAAAGTACACTGGAGATGATGAGGGCTGGTTGAAAACACCTGAGCCGCTGGAAGCCACACTGCATGTCCAACAGCCCCTGGTGCCATCTGGTGGAGAGAATAGAAGGCGCACAGGAGAGAAACCCACACAGGAGGGACTAAGAGTCCCAGATCATGACACTTGAATAATAATAATAGATTTTTAGTGGAGCTTTTTTAATTATTTATTTGTAGCAATAGCATATGGGTTTTCTCCTGCAACTATGTCCTCTAGATAGTTTTTATCTTTACTGTTCTATGTTAAAAAGCTAAGACAGCTTGTATTTACGAGATGTCTTGGTTTTTTCAAATATTTGTTCGCTTGCGATGAAGAACTAAAGACCAAATAATTTCTTTGATATTCCAACCAGGAATAGCTATGCTACGTAAATAATAAGCTGATGAATGAAATATCTGATGTACAAATTTCCCTCACACAAGCTTGGAAAGTTCAGTTTAGGCAATTGTACTTGATGCTCTCTAGAAGACGTTTCACCTCTCATCCAAGAGGCTTCTTCTTTTCTAACTGATGCAAGAGAAAATAGGGATGAATATACTCTCCTGTATCAGTTAGAACTGAAGAAGCCTCTTGGATGAGAGGTGAAATATCATCTAGAAAGCGTCACGTACAGTTGTCTAAACTGAACTTTCCAAGCTTGACCATGACATGTATGACTGAGAACCTTCACAGATAAATTCCCTTACATATCACCGGTTCCATTTCTGTCCATAGACAATCTGATAGATTTTTTCAAATCTATTTTATTTGTATTGCAATGTGCCTGTTAATATCTACAATACTTTTGAAGATCCTACCAAAGTTTTCCAGGACTTTATAAAAACCCTTTATTAGCAGACTGGAGAACTTCTTTGATAAAAACAAACTACTGAGTGAGCAATAATTTGTGAAAATTTGTGATTTTCAGTTGTTATGCTTGAACATTGCTTGTAGGGCCCCCAGGAAGACCAGGGGTCGGTACTGAGGACGGAGACTGTTTATTTTCTACATGCATGACATGCTTAAAGTTTCAAAAGCATTTAAGTTGGTTTTGTGTGCAGATGATACAAATATATTCAGTACAAGTGAGTGCTTACAGCAACTTTTGGACAATATCACTCCAGAGATTAATAAGATAACAAGCTAGTTTGATAAAAACAAATTGTCCTTGAATCGGGAGAAAACAAAGTTCATGTTATAAAGGAAATATACAGTAGATGTGGAAAGTCTAAAGGGTAGAGTTGGATCAAACACAAGGCTAAATCAAACACAATTCTTAGGCGTGATTACTGACTACAAGATCTGCTGGGAGCCTCACATCAAATATTTTCTGACTAAATTAACTAGAAGCATCTCAATTCTTAATTAAAAAAAACATTTTTTTAAATTATAAAGCTTTACACATTCTCTACTGTTCATTAATTTGCCATACCTGTGCAATTGTGTAGAAGTCAGGGGTTAGTAACACCTACAGCACACCACTCAAACCACAATGCACACTGTAGAAAACAGAGCCATCATGATAATTCATAAAGCTGTCTATCATGAGCAAACTTATACACAATTCACATATTCCTCTTTGCTTAAATTCATTTATCTGGTAGAATATCAAACATCACATTTAACATATAAAACAATAGATATAAAACAGCATACAAAAAACTTTGTTTAGAGAGAGTTAGAATATTATTACAGGGATGATCAAAATTTCAAAATCTTAGGTACTTTAAAAATTTAAAAAGAAGACATTTACAAGATCCTGCTGTGACCATTTATATTGTAACTGAATTTGTTTCGATGTTGGAACTTAGTCTGAAGTAAAAAAGAAGCCATTAGAATGGTCTGTCACAGCTGAGGGACTTTTTGTTTTGATTTCTAGGTTATGAAAGAAATGAAAAAAAAAACGTGTCCTCTGTTTGCAAATATAAATGGGTTTGTCCTGAATCAAAGCCAACAAAGAAAAGTCTAACCCTTTCATACATGTGATTAATTTTTAAACTAAGCTAACAGCCTATAAGTCACTGTTTTAGCAGCCATTAGTGGGATAGGCACTGACAGGCTAGTCTGTCAGGAATTCCTCCATTCTTTTTGCTCATGCTCTCACAATGTTTGTGAGATAACAGTGGTTATAAGGGCACAGTATGAAGGATACTGTGAAACCACTGAACAATTGTCATTTTGTCTGTGATTCATGTTTTAATTTAAGCTCAAATTGACAACCAGCTTTAAAGTGAAAGATCCTTTTCCCATGCATGCCTGATATTGTTTGCTTCAGCTAAGGTGAAGTGAGAGAAGGATAAGCTCACACTGAGAGTAAAAGATATCTCTGAGCTTTATGATAATAAAAATAATAACATCATAGACTAGGCAAGGGATCAATTCCACAATAGTTCTCCAGAGATAAATAAGACATTAAACATTTTTTTTATGGCTCCATACTAAAAGCGTCTCTGATTCATTATTGTTATCTGAGAGATACCAATGTGCATCAGGATTTCCCAGGGTTTTTGGCCTTTAAAACACTTCCAAGAAAAATGCCCCGTCAGTGGGGTGTAAGATGACTTCTATGATCTTCAATCCACATTATCACTTAGGTTTTAATTGAATGCGACTTCTTTGCCTCACCACTTGCTTTACTTCATAGTGTGATAAACCCAGAGAATGCAACCAAAGAGGCTGTCATTGTGAAAAACAATTAGTGGTTGGAGATAAAGGCCAAATCCACAGCAAATATTGCACTTTAAACGTAAGGGTTTATGCTCTTATCTATTTTCTTTGTCTTAATTTGCAGCAAAGCTAAAAAGCAGGCAGGCATAATAGATGACTGTCATTGTGAGAAGATTATGGAGCAGGAGTAATGTTTTGCATATCGCCAAGCTCTACTTTTCAGCAAAGTGGATTTGTTTTAAGTGGAGCAAGTAATAAGAAGTAGCAGCAATGCAAAATTGCAGTATTATATCGCTGTACATTTGTCTTGGTAGGACAGTTATGATGACTGTTTTATTTTGCCATCTCCTCTGGAATTAAATTCTCAAATTGACCTACAGATAAATAAACAAATACATTATTCACCCTACTGAGTTTCATGCTCACTGTGGTTAGAAAGGCCATGGCCTGTCAAATTGATTGAACAAGACTAACTAAATTCCTTCCTGTGTTTTGTTTTTCAGTCTAAAGCAACACCAGCAGTAAGTCAAACCACACAGGAGGAAGGAAGCAATGAAGACAAAGTGGAATAAACATCTTCAGAAAAAAGAGTGGACTTAGTGCCAGAAAACAGATTAACTACAGTGTGTATGTTAGTGTGTGGGTGGGTGTGTTTGTAAAGGTGTGTGTTGTGGCATCTATGCACATATCTCTAGTGTGTGTGTGTGTGTGTGTGTGTGTGTGTGTGTGTGTGTGTGATTGAGGGTGGGTGGTGTGGGGCGTAATTATGTGTTCATTTCTACATTCAGTATGTTGTATTTTAACTGTCTGAGGAATACCTGTAGACTGAGGATTACTACGTAGCTCCTCTGTGAACCACAATCCAAAATTGAAATGATGTCACTGCATTATCAAGACTGGTTATAACCATTAAGATGATCGCTGCAGAACAGGAGCATTAATAACTCAGTGTCTAGAGTTCCCCTGATTGCTCTGACAGTGATCCAAGCCTGGATTGTTTATGTGTTTCAAATGTAGTGTCTTGAAGAAGTATTCAAAACCCTTAAACTTTTAAACTAAAACCACAAACCTCAATGGATTGGGCAGAGAGGTGGGGGTTTAACGGCTTTCATATTGTTTTGCATTTAAAAATCTTGTAGTGTGGCATGTTTTATTCAGCTACAAAGTCACGAATATCTAGAACCACTTTTCCACTCCAACAAAAGCTTCCAGTCTTATGTACGCTCCTAACAAATATTTACTGACATCCTGACAGTTATCTTTTTGTTCACAATCCTTTTCAAAGAAGAACAAACTCTGTCAGATTCTACTGTATAATTTGACTGTCAGTATGCCTGTACAAATACGTAAGGTAGAATATGATGATCATTTGCAAAGAAGAGCAAAAACCTAAACACAGAGGATCCAGTAAAGACAAAGAAGGGAATGAAAAGGTGAACAAACCAAACTGGTACTCGTTGTCTTCTGCTTCGTCCAGGACCGGGTCACAGGAGCAGCAGTCTCAACAGACTCCCAGATATCACTCTCCCCAGACTCCTCCTCTAGCTCCCCTTGCAGAAGCCCAAGGCACTTCTAGGCCAGCTGAGGGACATAGTCATAGTCCTGGGTCGTCCTCTAGGCCTACTCCCAGTTTGACTTGCCTGCAGCACCTCCCAAGAGAGGTGTCCAGGGAGCATCAGAAAAAGATCTCTGAGCCACCTCAGCTGACTTGTCTTGATTTGGGGGAGAATATCTACTCCAAACCTCTACGGAATAACCTAGCTCCTCACCTTATCTCTAAGGCAGTGCCTGCGACCCTGCAGAGAAAGCTTGTTTCAGCCGCTTGTATCTGGGATCTCTTTCTTTCGGTCATGATCCATATTTTATGACCATAGGTGAGAACAGACAGATTGGTGCAGCATTCATTGTAGCAGCAGCCATGCCGATCTGTCTATCAATCTCCCACTCCATTCACCTGTCACTCATGAATAGGACTCAAAGATACTTGAACTTTTCCACTCCTACCCTCCAAACTAATATGGCAAGTATCCAACAACAACAAAAAAAAACAGAATATGACAAGATCAAAAATAGAAAAACCAGTAACAGACTTAAAGGTACAAAGTGTAAGATTGACCTCCATCTAGTGGTGCCTAAAGTGACCTACAAAATTGAGCGACTGGTTTTCTACCCCTGTCAAGTATGTGAGACCTTCTACAGAAGGTGCAGAATTGACATTCCACTCTTTCTGAATGGTGTGGACACATCAATATCTGCCACCCTTGTCATATAAGCTAAAATAAAAAACAAAATACATGGAGTATTGCTCTGAAAACAAGGCTGAAATAAGTCTATAATCGTGAGGTGGTATGGCTTCTGTGAAAACAAACAACTAACAAACCAGTTGTTCTTCTGAACAGCACAGAACCAGCCTAATCACTACTGACATATCCTAAATAAATGATGAAACACATGGAAAATCTCTTTGAAAACAGAGGGGAAAGAAGTTAAAGGTCATCTACTTGTATGATTTTTGTGATGGAAAACTGCAAATGATACCAGCCGCAACTGAGCTCATCCAGTATAGGTTAACAAACAAACTAGCTGTCTCTGCTAGGGGGACAGACTAGTTGCTGAACTACACTGCCCTGTTTCTAAAATAGTGCCAAAAATTTCACTGTTAGGCCTATATTGATTCAACTTACCTGTCCAGCAGAAAGCCTGCAACATCCATGTACGTTTTGAATTCCCGCTCCTTTGTAAATTTCTCCACCTGGTAAAAGCTGCACCAATTTTATTCTCTCCCATTCATTACCCTTTTTTGACAAAGAGGAACCATAGTGCTCCATTGCAACAGAAAGTGGAATGTAGATTGATATTTGGTTGTTTCAAAATGGCAGCACGTTTTAAGATACAAGTAAATTGCATAAGGTTGACAAGTTTGTCCTATCTAAAAAATGGCAACACAACATTGCATCTTCCATTGTCTGAACCGCCCCTAAGTATTTATAAACTACTAATTCTAGAATAATTCAAATAATTCATATTTGATTTGTTGTTATTAGACTTACATGGAATCGGTAGTTATCAAAGCAATACTTGTTTTTTGCTAATAAAAAACTAATTTGCTATATGATGTTCTGTTAAGGGAAATTCAAAGAAAAAAAATCTTAAACATAAGAGAGAAGTAGCATGAAAAGTAAATGAAAAGAACCCAAAACCATGACAATAAGATTTGTAAATTTGTAATATTGTTCTATAACCTAATCCTGCCTCAAAATTTTGCATATCTTTAACTTGTCATTCATACTTATGTTTTCTGAGTTTTTATGGAACAGCTGCATTTTTACAGGTTTACTGTTACATCTCCATAGAGCAATCAGCCACAGCAGATTTAGGGATGTTATAATAAGTGAAGCTGAAGTATATACATGCCACAATTTTCAGATTTTGAAAACAATATATAAGTACTTTACAGTTTTGCAATACTTTTTGAAGGGTTATCATAAAAAGAAAATATAAAGGTTCTGGAATGTTGTATTTCTAACATGCCAAAATGTAAAACAATTGAAGGGGTTTTGTATGCTTTTACAAGTCACTGTAATGCTGTGACATGGATGATGTTGGTCAGGGTGTATACCTGTTCATTTTCAAACCACTTAAAACTTACTCAGGCCCAGACTCTCAAGTCCAGGAATTAGAAAATCCCCTGTGACTTCATCCACCACAAACTGCATGACTTGCCAAAAATTCTAACAAAAGTACTTTTGTTTTGAATACAGCAATGCATGTCAGTCTTTGTGGGATGGTCTCTTTTCAAATCATGTATTTCTCCTAATCACAATCTAGAGTTAAGATGGAAAACAAGCAAAGAGACTTTCAGAATTCTGTCTGTGAATCATCTACTGTTGAAAACATTCCCACTGCACTAAATATTGATGTCAAATGCAGGTTGGAGGTGACAGAAGCTCTATCTGTAAAGGGCAACATGTAGATAATATTTCTATATTTTTTTCTGTTGCTATAGCCAGAGCAAAATAAGCTTCCCTCCCTACTCATGTAGCACTACTACTGGGATTGTTTTCGATGCATGCAATCATTGCATTGATTTAATTTCTTCAAGCCTACTTGTTGCGTGTTTTATATATTAGTGCTGCTCTTTAGGAATAGCTTTGTACGGCAATACAGCACACGCTTGCAATGTAACTGAGAGATCACTTTTAGAAGCTTAGATTATTATTTATATTCATTCATAAAACAAAGGAAAACATTTTGATACATAGATATTAGACCTGTCACTACAGAATAATAACCTTGTGTTGTTTTGTCTGAGACCTTCAGTAGAGGTCTCTAACTTCACACAATGAGCAAAAACAGGATCTGAGGGAAGGGTGCGTAGCGGTAACATTTATTTTCTGGGAACTTGAGAATGAATAGATATAAAAATCCTAAGGCTATCCACTCTTAATAATTGTTCCAATGAAAGGTTTAGAGATATTTATTGTTGGCAGACATGTTATTATCTTTTTTGGCTTTTCTTTGTTCATTATTATATGATTTTCAACAGCAGTATTTGGGTAAAAAAATTATTTTATCATGGTTTAATTTCCAGTTTCCAATTTAATTTTCAATTTCACCTTCTTCAGCACCCTGTCCTCCCAAACAGTATTAGATATAATCTGTTGAAACATTAAGAACTATAAAAATTATATTTTCTCCTATTCAGGCGATTTACTAAAATATTATTTCGGTGGCCAAACTATACATGAAGGATAATTAAATATTATCAAGATTGTTAAAATGTTTTCGTTTAGTTAAAAGTGATATAACCCTTTTGAAAAAAATTTAAAGCTGCAATCACTATAGTCGTTGGTCAGCATCAGGACAGAACCATATTTTGTTGTAGTTGTTACATGGAATTAGGCAAAAGGAAAATTGTTTGATGTGCAACCAACATGATTGTTTTCCTCTTGTTTTATTGTTAATGGCAGGACGCTATGTGCTGCCTGGCTGGAGATCAACATTTCTAATTATCATTAAACACATTGGTGTCACCCTGAAAATATATGTTTAAGGACATTTCGACTATGATAAATGTGTGTGAACTTTAAAGAGGTGATTTTTTTTTTTTTATGGTGTAAAAAAAAACTATTTTTTTCACGTCTGTTTCTCTTTCTCAATGAGCAGCATTAATTACACTTAAACCTTTTAGAAAGTTTTCCATCTGAAACATGGATGAGTTAAAATCTCTTATGCAATCATTCTGTAATATTAACAACATTAGAGTGTGGTTTTAAATGAGTCAGATTATCCAAGAGTTTGTTTGTTTGCCATGTGTTTGATTCAATAATTTCAGCAGGTGAACTTTGAGCTTTCAGAAGAGTTAGTTTTTTTTTTGTATTTATCTGCTCTGATCAAGGATTGATAAAATTTCATATATTGTTGATTAGGAGTATAATATGCAGACACTGGAATAAAATAATTTAATTGTTTGTTTCTTTTCTGTTGTTGTTTGCCTTGTTTTTTTTTTAATTACATTTTCTGTTGTAGTTTATGAAATTGATAAACCTTAACCGACAAATAAGATAAAGGACCAAAATCCAGCAAGTGAACATATTTGCTAATTAGATTTATAATAAAATAAGTTCACTTCAAGAACTCTGGATAATCATCCCTTTAGATAGTCAAAACACTGCCCCAAGAGGATCCAGTGTACTGCTGGGTCTTCTTTGGGTCTAACAAATGTGCAAAAACAAGACATTATTTTTGTTGTTTTGTTTTTTTTGTGTGTGCATCAGACTGTTTTATGTCTATTTACTCTGACTGCTTTCTCCTGCAGTGGTTTACTCACAATAGATATGTGTCAGTATCTCAGCCTGTGTGAAAGGCCAACTGTGCCATGAGTCACAAGTAGATGTTACATAATATATGAGAGAGCTTTATGAGTAGAAATTGTGCGATAAGATGCTTTTCAGTGGGTGTCAGTATTGTGAAGCTGTTAACTACACTGACAGTGAGAGACTCTTTGTTAGATGTGTACAATAAGCACATTTGTAAACACACCTGATGATGAATACAATGGAACTGACATCTATATCTGTCGTCTCTCTCAAAGCCCATTTTGTGTTTTTCTTGCTTCTTTATTTTTGCACCACCATAAAGGCATTTTAAAAAATATTTTTTCGCAAATGCAAGATCATCGTACAGCTTTTGCAGAATTTGAATGATTTTGATCTCTTTCAGTTTATTTCTTGGATGATATCTCGATAGCAAAAAAAAATTCTACACACCAAAATCTTAATACTAAGCAAAATCTATTGATGTACTTATTGGTATTTTATATTTACTATTAGATCTACTGTATGATATTTGTCAAGCGGAGAGCTGTCCATAACACCTTTAGATTATCTTCATTTTTATAACTATAACTTCTCATTCTAATAACTATGGAACACATATACCTATCACTTACTATATCATATTAGGTACACATCTGTGCCAATAAATTGGACTCCATTGCCTTAAATATGCTTCAGATCTTAGTAAAGATTTAGCAAGGTGTCAATACCATACACAATATTTACATCAGTCAGCTGCATTTCCATTATCCAAATCTTAACCAGATTTAGAAAGTGCTTTTGTTTGATAAAGATCTGTGGCCAGTAAAGCCTGTTGGAGTTATTGTCATGTTTCTATCAGTTTCAAACTATCGAACTGGACATGTTGTGCATGAAAACACCAGTAGGCCATTAATTTCAGTAAAACGGTAAGACCAGCCAATCAGAGACAAACAACCATCCCATATTAAGTCTGTTTTCTTTCATAATGCTGATTCTTGTTTATTCTGATTTTCCATTTAAACTCCTGCCAGAGGTCTACACCCCATTAGGATACTTAAGTCCCCCACACATCGGGACATCTGCGAGTGGTTGATCTACAGTGTGAAGAAGGCAAGTTGTATTTGAGAGGATTTCTTTTTATTATTAAACGACAACTATGTTCTCAATCAACCCAAAAGACTCATAAATATCAAAGCTTAATATTTATGGAAGTTGGAGTAATTTTCTTTTAGATTTTGCTATCTTAGGAGGATATCCGTTTGTGCAGGGAACTATTACTGTAAAGGAATATTAGGCAAATTAATAAAAGCTAGATATATATTCACCTCACTTGTTTATTTTCACCACGTAAACCAACACAAAATTTAGAAATAAACATTTCTGACATTCAAAAACAAATCAGTGACCAATATATCTCCCTTTCTTTACATTGACACTCAAAATCCTCCCTCTCATAGATTATGTCAGTTGCTGGATCTGTTTATGATCCACATTGCTGCAGCAGCACCACAGCCTCCCAGACACTGTTCAGAGAGGTGGACTGTTTTTCCTCCCTGTAGATCCACGTTTTATGAGGGACCACAGGTTCTCTATGGGGTTCAGATCACCTGAACAAGGGGGTAATGTCATTATTTTTTCTTCTTCTAGACCTTCATTAGCCAGTATTTAGATGCATGTGATGGAGCATAGTCTTGCATGAAAATCATGTTTTACTTCAACGATACTTCTTCCTGTACCAGTGATTGAAGAAGGTGTCTTCCAAAAACTGGCAGTAGGTCTGGGAGTTGAGCTTCACTCCATCCTCAACCCCAAAAGGTGCAGCAAGTTCATCTTTGATGAAGCCCATACCAGTACCCCACCTCCACCTTGATAGCATCTAAGTCAGAGTGGAGCTTTCTGCCCATTATTGATCCAGCCTGGGGTCCATCCATCCATCTGGCCTCAAGAGTCACTTTCATTTCATCAGTCCATAAAACCTTAGAAAAATCTGTCTTAAGATATTTCATGGTTCAGTCTTGATGTTTTATCCTATGTTTCTTGTTCAAATGTGGTTATTTTTCAGCCTTCCTTACCTTGGCCATGTCCCTGAGTATTGCACACCTTGTGCTTTTTGATACTCCAGTAATGTTGGAGATCTGAAATATGGCAAAACTGGTGGCAAATGGTATCTTGGCAGCTTCACACTTGATCTTCCTCAATTCATGGGCAGTTATTTGGCACCTTTTATCTGTCAACATGCTTCTCGCACCCTTTTTGCTATTTGCCATGAAATCCTTGATTGTTTGCTGATCATGCCTCAGATGTTTGGCAATTGTAAGACTGCTTCAGCTCAATGCAATGCATCTCACAGTTTCTGACTTTTCAGATTCCATCAAATCTCTCATCTGACCCATTTTCCCAAAGGAAAGAAAGTTGCCTAATAATTAGGCTCACCTTATGGGCTGTTGATGTCATTAGACTACACTTCTTCTCATTACAGAGATGCACATCACCTGATTTACTCAATAGGTAGTTGGCTTTCAAGTCTGTACAGCTTGGAGCAGGACAACATGTATGAAAAGGAAGATGTGATCAAAATACTTATTAACCTAATCAGTTGGACAGATACTGTAAGAATAGGATGAGAAAATTTTACCCTGAAAATAGATGAGAATGATGACAAAAAACACTGTCAAAGGAGGTTTCCACATGTTAGAGCTGGTTGAAAAGGTCAAGGTCCTCTGTATGCAATATGCAGAGAAGGATAAGCAGCTTGCCTACTTTGAAAGTTTGGTCACAGACCTTTAAGAAAACATAGGAATCAAATATGTTATGATCACCAGACTAACTAGAGTGCATTGTTGCAGGTTTCAATTCCTGGCCCCCCTGACCTTTGCTGAATGTCTCTCCCCTGTCTTGTAACCCAATTTCCTGTTTACATACTTCCATATTATAACAAAATAAAGGCCTCTAGAACTAAAAAAAAAGACATTTAAAAAGTTAATTTGCAGGGACATTGATAAACCAAACCTATAATTTACAGAAAATATGGTATAACCACCACATTTACAAATATTGTTATGCACAACACTGAATTACACTGCGTGGCCCAAAAAAGTTCAAACTTACTCAAGAAATGGGTCTATTTTGATATTTTGAATGCTAATTCATTGATGTAAATAAACATCAAAATTACCTAATTTCAAGAAATAACATGAAATAAAGTGTAAAAAGCACAGGTGGGTATGGTATCTAGTTAGAGTTACTCAGTTGCATTTAACTGATAACTCTTTGAAAAAAATTTACTTTTAGAAATAGATTTACAGCAGTGTGAGTTTTGCTTTTACTTGAGTAAAAAATAATATTTAAAAAAAGAATTCTGGCTACTCCATCCATTGTGAGTAACTGCAGCTAATGAAAACCAGGTTATTTTAAACAAATATCCATCAATGAGAGACACACTGCTTTGTAGTAGGCTTATTAGTTAAATGTTATTTTCCGTCTTCTGAGTGTGCCTTATTTAGAGGTTAAGTGAAAATACAGTTACCAGTATACTGTAATTTCACATTTTCTGCAACTATTGATGTAAGTTTTATATCTCCAAAGATGTATTCTGAACGACATTCATTACACATAATCTTTTTATTGTGTAATTACTGTATGTTGTTTATTTTTATGTTTTTATTTTATGTTATTCTTATTCTTTGAAACACCTGAATTTGCATGCAACTTAATATTTTGTTCAATTTTACATCCATCCATCCATCTTCTCCCGCCTCATCTGTCAGCGTCATGGTTGAGCCGATGCCTACCTCCAGCAGACTATGGGCGTAAGGCGGGGTACACCCAGGACAGGATGCCAGTCTGTCGCGGTGCAACAGATACAGTGGGGAAAATAAGTATTTAGTCAGTCACCAATTGTGCAAGTTCTCCCACTTAAAAAGGATGAGAGAGGCCTGTAATTGACATCATAGGTAGACCTCAACTATGAGAGACAAAAGGAGAAAAAAAAATCCAGAAC
>JAUZNJ010106160.1:6043-20608 GCA_034780135.1 Jordanella pulchra | reverse complement strand
AAGCAAGGTCTGGCAGCTGCTTATGTAGCAGGGTCTCCTGATGAGCTGAAGATCCTCAGGTGTGCAGAGGGCTCCAGACCAGGAGACCCACGGCGCGCTCTGCTGGAGAAAAGGTGGCAGACAGGCTCTGGATCTCAACAGCTTCCTCTGGTTCACATTAAGGCTGGTACACAACATGTCGCCAAACAGCACAGTGACAACATACAGCCCTATATACGGGCCCAGTGACTAATTATAAGATTGTAGACACCTGTGTGTATCATTTTTGTCCAGGTCTGTTTTATGAGTTTATTTTTTACAATAATTCTTTTAACCGAGGGTTGAAAAGCAATGTCTGACTTTCATCTGTTTATTGTTGTAGATGTTTTATTTGTTTTATATTTCTTAGATTCAACTTATTTCTGTGAGCATTGTGGGTTATTCTTTCTTTAAATGAGGGGTATCAACATTTCAAATTAATAGACGAATAAGCAAAAGAGACAGAATATATGAATGAATTATCTGAAAAAAATGGGAGCAATATACCAAATAAACTACCTAATGGTGGTTTCTTCTTCAGTCACTTTTGTTTATATCTGACCTTAGAAAAAATCTAATATTGGTTGCTTTTTTTTTAATAAGAAGTGAGAAGGAGCATTTTATATTCTATGATGCAGTTCCAGCATGTCATAGAAAAATAAGTTGTGCAAACAGTTTATATCAGACTTTAGGACCCAGCAGCTCAGATCTTCAGAAAATATAGAGAGGCTGGGCAGATAAAAAAGAAATAAAATTGGCTATGACTGCAGGGAATATAAGGAAATCTGTGGTGAACGCCTGTTCAAGACATGGGAATGCTGAAAGAGGTTTGCAAGAGAACATCAGTAAACTGAAACAGCAGACCAGTAAAGGAGAAAGTTGTGGAGAAGTTTAAATCAGGGTTTTGCTGTAAAACAATATACTGAGAGCTAAATAGTATGGCACATGAATGTCCACCATGCTCACAAGTTAAAAATGTTCAGATCAGAAGGGGAAGAATTAACATCAAATTTATTAGAGGATCACTCAATAAATCTTGTCTTTATTGACAAAAGAAAGGAAACCTAATACAATTACAATCTGAACATGGTGGAGGCATCCTCTTAAATGTGTCCCTCTTTTAGAGGGATGGGGAAGCTGGTCAGAGTTGATGAGGAGATGGATGGAACTGAATATATCTTTAAAGATCTTAAAGAAAACCTTTTGCAGACTGAAATCTGCAAGAAACTAGGGCAGTGGTAGAGCTTTGACAGGCTTCCAGTTTAAAGTGACACATACTGATAATAAAGGTTATAAGTGGACAAAACTGAGCAATGGCGTCATCTGGTGGGAGGATTTAAAAATGTTAGGGGGGGGGGGGGGGGGTTCACAATGACATTTTTAAAGAAATCACTAATTTAAAACTTATGAAACCTCCTAAATAATAAAAATAAAGGTTTTAACAACATATAACAAAAATAACAAATATAAGCACAATATATTAGCATATGTTTTGTTTGAAGATCATTGCATACATGCATTACTAAATAAGACAAGTTATAATCCAAATAAGTTTGAATCTGATTTAAAAAAAAGACTATCGAATTTTTTAGTAGGCCTAATTCTTCTTGTTATGGAGGGTTGTTTTTCTTTCCTTGGGTGGTTGCCTTTTGGCTGCTGTCATTCTTTTAATCTAGATTTTATTTTTTAAGTTAACTTTACAAATGAAACCATCCCCATCAGGGTCGTGGTTGGGCTGGTGCCTATCTCCGGCAGACTATGGGCGTAAGGAGGGGTACACCCAGGACAGGACGCCAGTCTGTCGCAGGGCAAAACATAGACACACAAGGACGCACAACCATGCACACACAGTCACACCTAGGGACAACTGGGAGATGCCAATTAACCTAACAGTCATGTTTTTGGACCGTGGGAGGAAGCCGGAGTACCCGGAGAGAACCCACGCATGCACAGGGAGAACATGCAAACTCCATGCAGAAAGACCTCAGGCCAGGACTGAACACAGAACCTTCTTGCTGCAAGGCAACAGCGTTAACCACTACAGCCCCCACAAATGAAACCTCACAGATTAATTGAACAGCAATCCCATTCAGTGTAATTTCTTAATAGTAAACTAGTTACTGCAGATTATATATGTAATGCTAAATAGATGCCTATTTACTTTAGCCAGAGTGACTAGGCTATGAAAAAGATGTAGTTTTTCAATTCAATCAATTCAAAAATACTTTATTTATCACAAAGGGAAACAAATGTTGCAGTAACTCATGTTTTGTTTTCTCTTAACCAGTTGTTGTGGGTGTTAATAGATGTAGGCAGGAAGGATCTTCTGTATCAGTCTGTCTTGCATCAGATCTGGAGAAACCTCTTACTGAAGACACTCTCTGGTTGTTTCAAAATGTTCTGAAGAGGATGATCGCTGTTGTCCATAATCTTCTTCGCTTTTTGAATAATTCTCCTTTGTGAAATAATCTCCAGAGGTTCCAGAGGAGTTCCTAGAACAGAGCCGGCCTTCTTTATTAGCTTGTTGATCTTTTTAAGTCATTTCCTCTGATGCTGTTACCCCAGCAGATGATGGAGGCAGAGATCACACTCTCCACTCCACTGTCTATTCATTTTAGTTAATGCATTTAAGTAATTCAATTCCAAGGATAAAACCATTTTAAATACATTCCATCCTGATAGAGTATTAACTGCTTACAGTTAATAAAAGGTCCTTAACACATTAAGACATTAAATAAAACCAATCCAATGAAGACATTTTGTATAGAATGATCTGCTGACTAATAATCTGGTCTTTGTACCTCACAGTATATACACTAAGTTCCCTGTCATGGCCCCCTTTGGATGTGTTGCTGCATCAGTGCAATAAGCATTGGTAGATTGTGCTTGAGGCTCTGCAAAAGTAAGGAAATCCATGCTCTTCTGATCATGGTCATTTTATCAGTGGCCAGCTGCAATATTCTGCAGGAAAGTTAAATCATTATCTTGAAGCAATGCTTCAGTTGCAGTCGATCTCCACCAGGCTCAAGAAATACCTTTACTCTATAATCCTTTCAAGGTTTGGGTAATTCCTGTTGCTTCTGTACTTTGTTTTTACACACTTTATCCTTACACTAAATGCATTTGTATAAAGCAGTCTGAGAACAGCCAATTTCTTTACCAGTAACCTTTTAACCTAACCTTTTTGAGGAAGTTGTTAGAGTTTGTCTCTGGTGAAAAAGTATCACGCCTGCAGTTTTCCCCGTGACTGTGTAATTTGTTTATTTATTAGTTTTATTTGATACTAAGATTTTTTGATAATCTTAATTTGGAGTTTTCTTTAGAAGTTAAATATCAACAGATATAAACCCTCGGGGTATTTATTCTGTACTGTTTGAGTAATGTTGGAACATATGCAAATAATAATAATAATAATGAAATACAATTTATTCTTACGCCAGCGATTTTGTGTACATCGAAGCCTTGAACATTTTTTTTTCCAATATTCAGATTTTATTGTTCAATAAATAGTGGGCTTTTTTACACTGTTTATTACTGTCATATTTATAATTTTAGATTAATTATATTCATTTAAAGGGTCTCACAACGAATACGAGGAGAAAGAAGAATAAAAGTTTCTTCGTGAAGCTCTGCGTTGCGCTCAGCCTTGCGCAGTTTGCGCAGCTGAACCCTTGTGAAGATTTTTCTTCCGTGCCCTCCTTTGGAGTCGCTCCAACACCGACCTACCTCTGTTAGCCATCCTTGAGCTGTCCTAATCTGGCAGTTGTACAATGAGAAATATCTTGGATAAGCCTAATAGCAGTTAAGCAGTCGGCATATTAATACAAACACGTAAGTAACACAGAGAGCTGCAGCTCTACGTACTGTAGAAGCCTCAGGAGCTAGCTTAACGTTAGCACCGGTGCTAAAGTTAGCTAAACAAAACAAGCATGACTCTGTCTTGCCTCAGATACAATGCTTGTAAGTGTCGATGAAAGTGATGAGTCAATGTCTGCAAAGCCTTTGTCTTTAATGTAACTGTCCATCTAGGTTAGCTGGCAATTCAATTCCCAACCAGACATATTAGCTTGCTAGCTAGTTGTAAACAATGTTGACCCAAAATGTCATATCATTCAGCTTCTTCTTAGTTTGATAAACCAGTTTATGCTCAAACGGTTTTTTTCTCGTTAAAGTTATGTTATTCCCACATGTTACTTTGTTTCTTCCACAGATAAGACCATGGTGATCATGTCAGGAACAGCCACTGTGCTGCAGCAGTTTGTCAGCGGGCTGAAGAGCAGAAATGAAGACACCAGAGCAAAATCTGCTAAGGATCTGCAGCATTATGTGACCACAGAGCTCAGAGAGGTATCCCAAAGAACAGGAGCAAGTTAAACAATTTGAATAAAGACATCTGAGACAAAAACAATTTATTATGTTCTCAGCATGGGTTTAATTTATTATTACATTATAACATTTGCTTCTTCATGCTACATATTTGGAGTAATGATTTGTTCATCTCAGTTATAGATCTAAATATTACAGCCTGCCTGTGTGGAAATCTGTAATAGGAGCTTCAATATTTCAGGCTAGGGATGAACAAAATGTTGAATATGTTACAACATCATAACTGCAAAGAATTGTTTGACTTGCTTTATTTGTTGATGTTTCATCTTGACACGGGCCACTATGAAATTATCTGTTTACATTAACCTTGATTAAAAATTCTACTTTGGGAAAATATTTAATGCATTATTTTAAAACATGCTTTTATTCAATTCAGTTGTACTTTATTGATCACCGAAGGGAAATTCAGTGTCAGTGTTTGTTTTCTTTTTTTAATCTTATGTCTTTTGCTTAAACAAATGACTGATGTTAAAACTGATGCTAAGAATAAATTTATCATTGTTCTTTTTTATATTTTGTAATCTATAGAAACTAGCGTTTCTCCTTTTATATTTTATTTAACAGTTCTATCACCATAAAGCAGTTTTCACGTCCCTATTTTCATCTTTTTGTGCCACAGTTAAGCCAAGATGAAGCCACTACTTTCTACGATGAGTTAAACCACCACATATTTGAGCTGGTATCCAGCTCTGATGTGAATGAGAAGAAAGGCGGCATTCTGGCCATCGGTGAGCTTTGGACACACGTTTCTCCTCCTTGTCACTGTTAGATGTGTGTATTTAGTCTGAAATACGTGTGCAACTAACTGGTTTTGCTCCTAGTGAGTCTAATCGGAGTGGAGGGAGGCAATGCCACCAGGATCAGCCGATTTGCCAACTACCTCCGCAACCTGCTCCCCTCCAGCGACCCAGTAGTTATGGAGATGGCCTCTAAAGCTATGGGCCACCTCTCTATGGCTGGAGACACTTTTACTGCGGAGTATGTGGAGTTTGAGGTTAAGAGGGCTCTGGAGTGGCTTGGAGCTGACAGGAATGAGGGCAGACGGCATGCGGCGGTAAGTCACTAGCAGCCAACGCTAAATACAGTGTTTGTTGTTCAAACACAGCAACTTTTTCGAGGTGAATAAGTCACTGCTGTGGTGACACAACTAATGGCAAGCTCTCTGGAGTTTTAATAAGGTTTTGTTTTGTAGTCTTCTCTTATGTTCACATTTTTTCATCACATTAACGAATTATTTCCATTAAATTGAGGAAGTGTTTTTACATACATGCCATATTTTTGGTTTTGTTAACTTTTTAGTAACATTATTTTGTATAAAAGGTGAGAAAAAATATCTTGGGTGAAACCAAACACACTTTGTATTAAACTCTAATAACACATTTTAAATTATGATTCTAATGGGACAAAATGTGAAACAAGGAGAAGGTGTGAAATCACTTCATTCCAAACGTCTAACTTTGACAGATATTTAAAGTTACTGATGTCTGTGTGTTGTTTGGTTGAACATGAAATAACTCGTAATGAAGTGATGTTATGGCTGTTTAATAAAGTTGAAATCCATCATGGGACAGAGAGCGGCTCTGTGTCTCCTGCAGGTGTTGGTGTTAAGAGAGTTGGCTGTGAGCGCACCGACCTTCTTCTTTCAACAAGTGCAGCCCTTCTTCGACAACATTTTCTATGCGGTTTGGGATCAGAAGCAGGCTATTCGTGAAGGAGCGGTGTCCGCTTTACGAGCCTGTCTCATCCTCACCACACAGAGGGAGACCAAAGAAATGCAGAAACCACAGTGGTACAAAGTGAGTCTATCGACTGAGAAAACCCGCATTCTGTTGGAGAGTTAGGTGGCAGGACTTTGTTACAGTAAACCTTTTTGTTACAGCAAACATTCGAGGAGGCAGAG
Source organism: Jordanella pulchra (assembly GCA_034780135.1). Classification (NCBI taxonomy): domain Eukaryota; kingdom Metazoa; phylum Chordata; class Actinopteri; order Cyprinodontiformes; family Cyprinodontidae; genus Jordanella; species Jordanella pulchra. The sequence continues at coordinate 14,304 of JAUZNJ010106160.1, read as the reverse complement.
AAAGGGTTTGATGAGTCTCTAGCCAAGGAGAAAGGGATGAATCGTGACGATAGAGTCCACGGCGCTCTCCTGATCCTCAACGAGCTGGTTCGAATCAGCAGCATGGAAGGAGAGGTGAGTTTGGCTTTTACTCCAGACACTGAAGTCGTGTCAAAAAGCCTCACATTTCTCCTCGCTTCCTTTACAGCGAATGCGTGAGGAGATGGAGGAGATCACACAGCAGCAGCTGGTTCACGATAAGTACTGCAAGGAGCTGATGGGGTTTGGAACCAAGCCTCGCCACATCACCCCGTTCACCAGCTTCCAGTCGGTGCAGCCTCAGCAGTCCAACGCTCTGCTGGGGCTGTTGGGCTACAGCACGCCTCCGAGCTTCCTGGGCTTCGGTGCCACGCCGGCTCCTGCCAAGAGCTCCCTGGTGGAGAGTCGGTACTGCCGGGAGTTGATGGAGGAAAGATTTGACCAGGTGGGTTTGTCAGAACACCGTAAGGCCGCTGCTGGATGCTTCAGCCAATCAAACATTGATACATGTTGTTATTCCAGGTGTGTCGGTGGGTATTGAAGTACAAGACCAGTAAAAACCCTCTGATCCAGATGACCATCCTCAATCTGCTTCCTCGCCTCGCTGCCTTCCAGCCGCACACCTTCACAGGTGGGACGCTTAGATTTGGTAACACTGATATGTGGGAAATGGTTTTAGATAATCTCTGCTTTCCAGCATGTTTGATTGCCTTAATTTATCTCAAACTGTAGAATACCCCAGTACACGTTGGTAATAATCTGCTCTCTAATTGGCTTCTGCATGTACAGACCAGTACTTGTCAGACACCATGGGTTACCTGCTGGGCTGCCTGAAGAAGGAGAAGGAGAGGACGGCGGCTTTTCAGGCTTTGGGGCTGCTGGTCGTTGCTGTCAGGACAGAAATCCAGCCGTACCTCTTGAAGATCCTGGAAATCATCAAGGCAGCGCTGCCTCCCAAGGACTTTGCACACAAGTCAGTCACTTGAAATACTTTTATTTGCTTTTTACTGTAAAACATTTAGTTGCTGTGGGTGATTCTCAGTCTTCTTTTTTTTTTGCTTTGATCTGTCTGTACAGATGTTAGCCAGTCCTGTTTTCTATGTTTTTTTCTTTCTTTTTTTGTGTAAATTTCTATTTTGGAGTTATTATATTATAATGCAGACCTTTCTGACATTTTTAAACCCAGCATATTTACTGCTTAAAAGAATAAAATGCTGAGTTTACAGCGAGGGACTTTACCTTCCTGTTATCTGTTGGAAATCTTGCTCTCATGTTAACATCAACCATTACTACTTATTTATGGTGCATTTTGTAGTCCAGCTGAAAACATGTCTGGACTTGATTAGACCTAAATCTGTGTCCAGATTATTAATAAACGCACTTTAAGTGTAAATTAATCCATTTTCTTTAACAGATGCCTTCTGTGAAAACCTAAGTTTGCTTGTTCAAACAATTTACTACTTTGTTGGAGGGCTGGTTTATAAAAAAACAGAATTTGAAGCTAAAACTTGCAGTAATGGTGATCTTTTTGGACCTTTGATGTATCCAGGAGGCAGAAGACCATACAGGTGGATGCTACAGTGTTTACTTGTATCAGCATGCTCTCCAGGGCTATGGGGCCCAGCATCCAGCCTGACATCAAGGAGCTTCTGGAGCCCATGTTGGCTGTGGGCCTCAGGTAGGAAACGCAATTCAAAGAAGAATACAGACATGGGAAGTTATGTTTGGATGTAGACCACCAGAACACAGTCTGTTTCTCTCTTCTCGGTGGTTTAGTCCGGCGCTTACGGCGGTGCTGTATGACTTGAGCCGTCAGATCCCCCAGTTGAAGAAAGATATCCAGGACGGCTTGCTGAAGATGCTCTCCCTGGTGCTAATGCACAAGCCGCTGCGTCACCCGGGGATGCCCAAAGGTCTGGCTCACCAGCTGGCCTCTCCCAGCCTCACAAACATTCCTGAGGCCAGCGATGTGGGCAGCATCACCCTGGCCCTGCGAACTCTGGGAAGCTTTGAATTTGAAGGTGGGAAACTCAAAGGGATTTCCCATTTTTCTATTTGATTTTTGCACTTTTTTAACTTATTTATTGCTTCCAACACAGCCTTAAGAAATGTCGGAAATGATACAGAATTGAAGTATTCTACTTTTTATAGGTCTGGATGAGTTTAGAAAGAGTCAAGAAATGTCTAAAAATCTAAATGGAAACAATAATTAGAGGAACTCTGCTTCTTCTTTTCTTCGGGTTGAATTGTTCTCTACCTGTTTGTATCCAGGACACTCCCTGACCCAGTTTGTTCGCCACTGTGCCGATCACTTCCTGAACAGCGAACACAAGGAGATCCGAATGGAGGCGGCTCGGACCTGCTCCCGACTCCTTACGCCTTCCATTCATCTGATCAGCGGCCATGTCGTCAGCCAGACCGCGGTGCAGGTGGTCGCAGACGTGCTCAGCAAGCTGCTGGTTGTTGGCATCACTGATCCAGGTGAGGCGGAATGGTTTAATGACAGGATGGTGAAAATCCTGAACTGTTTATCTTTATTCATTTATTTTTTTCCTCCTGCAGATCCAGACATTCGATACTGCGTTCTTGCTTCTCTTGATGAGCGCTTCGACGCACACCTCGCCCAAGCGGAGAATTTGCAGGCTCTGTTTGTTGCTCTGAATGATGAAGTGTTTGAAATCAGAGAGCTAGCAATCTGCACTATAGGACGCCTCAGCAGCATGAACCCTGCCTTTGTCATGCCCTTCCTTCGTAAGATGTTGATCCAGGTATTAGAGGGCAGTTGGCAGAAAAATTTTCAGTTGTTTCTCTTTTTTCATTCACTTGCTCATAAATATTAATGCTTGAAATGGATCATTTTACTTTGTAAACTGCTAAAATGAATGTTAATGCTTTTGACCATAACTAACATGATGCACTGAGGCACATCCAAGTTTGCCGTTTTATATCTCAGGCTAATAAGTTCATTCAGTTTTTCCATTTCTATAAAGTCTAACAGTTTAGCAATTTATTTCTAATGTTTGGGGGATTTGAAGAAGTATAATATTAAAATTCAGCAGGAATAAAAAGATGGATTTTTAGAGTAAAGGAAAAAGAATGAGATTTTAATTAAAAAGTCTTAAAATAAGCTAATTATTACATTCCTTTCCTATAATTCAGACAATTCCTTCATTATTAATTTCCAACAAATCACTACGAAACAGCTTATAAACTGGTGTCACTTTAAATACAGTAGAGATTGACCGATGCAGGTTTTTATTTAGGTCGAGCCGACCGCCGATATGTGCTGCTGATTATTATGGGGCCAATTTTTCAGACCAATATTTCCTTCTCTTCCTTTACTTGCATGATAAAAATGAAAAAGTGATAACAAATGTTACACATTTAGACAAACAGGAAAATGTAATAAATCAATCAAAATGCCAACATTTGTTTGTAAATAAAGAGGGTGGCAGTACCTGTGCTTCACACGATCTTAAGGCATTGCTGCTGAATGCACTAATGAATCGGATCAGCAGACCCATGTTCACTCCGGCCGATGGCCATACAAGAAAAAAAACACAAACATCGGCAAAAAAAAAAAATCAGTCTACCTCTAGAATAAAAGCTCTGGGTGTGCAGACCAGTTGTTGGCAGGTTTTGCTGTATTTGCTCCTTATCAGTCTGAACTTGGCCTTTAAACAAATTATTTCTATTCCTTTTAAATTTATATTTAAAAAAAATCTAAAGTTTATTAAACTTGTGTGTGTGATAAAAGTATATGGAAAAACAGCACCATCTCAAATGATTAATGGTGGGTTAAACCATCATTTTGTGTTGTTTTTTTTTTATGCAATATCTTAAAGAAAATAAAAATGAAATAGAACAGGGTAGCTGTCATAAAAAACACATTAACCAAATAGCCTTGAAATGTCACTGTGAAATAACATGTATAGGTTTAGCATTCAATACTCTATGTGTACCTTAATGGGATTTTAATTGAATATTGGATTGAAAAGAGAGAAAAAATTCTAAAATTGGGAGAAAAGGGTTTTCAGTTTTTTTTTCTTTAATATCTAGCTGTAGTTTTGCACAGGTGCCACTAGAGGGTAGCAAAGTCTGTCATATAGCATAGAAAGCTTTTTTTTTTTTTTTTACAGTTGAAACCAAATGCAATTAGAGGAACTCTGATGTTTATGGAAACTTTGGATGTTTTTGTTCTTCAGATTTTAACAGAGTTGGAACACAGTGGCGTCGGCAGGAACAAAGAACAGAGCGCCCGTATGCTCGGTCACCTGGTCTCCAACGCACCCCGCCTCATACGACCATATATGGAACCCATTCTCAAAGTAAAATACAACAGGTTTTCCATATAGCTATAAAATAATAAGTCAGACTTTTAGTCAAACGTGACTTAACTGCTTGTAAACAAGTGAAGGCCAGAGACTTAGAATAATTAGATAATAATAACTAAAGAAAAGTTTTGGTTAAGAACCTGTTTTGATGTTCTGTTTGCAGGCTCTCATTCTGAAGCTTAAAGATCCAGATCCTAACCCTGGCGTGGTGATCAGCGTCCTCGCAACAATCGGAGAGTTGGCTCAGGTCAGACTGTTGGCTTTGCGTAAGATGGATTAAATCTGTTCTGAGTGTGTTTTTGGTGGACAGAAAATGAGCATTTGAATGTCTAACAGCTGTTTTTATACAGTTAGATGTAGTATAAATATACATTGTGCCCATCTTATCCCTGTCTGCCTTGTTTCACCTTGTCTAGGTGTTTGAATGGCTCCCCCACAGGAGTCTGAATAGGACAGTTAGGGGCCACCATGCTTTGCAGTGCAGACAGAGTACAGGAGATGCTCAGGTGTACCGAGTTTATCCAGCAGACCGAGTGCAGGAGGAGGAAGAGGTCCAGCTGTTGATGACTCGAGCAGAAAGGAAGAGCCAAGGGAATGTAGGGAAAAAAAGAGAAGTCAATGTAGATTTCATTTGGACTAAAATGTCTCTGAAAGGATAAATCCAAGAGCAAAATAGATAATGGCAGCTCATTATATGAATGTAGAGTTACTTTGTTATATTTTAGTTTTTTCTGTGGAATAAAACGTCTCAGGAATTGATCAGATTCTTTAGTTTCAGTGATTCTGCTGACAGAAGATCATGAATGTGATTTTTTTTCTTCTTATTTTTTTAAAATTGGCTGTGACTGAGTAGGTGAGCGGTCTGGAGATGAGGAAGTGGATGGACGAGCTCTTCCCGATCATCATGGACATGCTGCAGGACTCGTCATCATTGGCTAAGCGTCAGGTGTGGGAAAAGAAAATGAATTTATTGAACTTTAACCCTAAAGAAACTGCTTAGAAAAGTTAAATTACAAGTAAAATCGGAGCCGGAACATTTCATCTGTGTTATCCTCCTGCATCCACTGTCTGTTTCTGGCTTTCCTCCAGGTGGCGCTGTGGACATTAGGTCAGAAGGTAGCGAGTACAGGCTATGTGGTGGAGCCGTACCGCAAATACCCTTCCCTTCTCGAAGTGCTGCTCAACTTTCTAAAGACGGAACAGAACCAGGGTATCAGGAGAGAGGTATGAATGGAGGCCTGCTGCGGTTCTGTATTTAGCTCCATCCATCGTCCTATCAAAAACCTCCAACATGTTTCACTTTTAAGCTGACGGTAGACGGTATTTTGATCTCATTCCTCCCTGCTGTGATCTTTCACTTTGGGATGATGGACTGAAGATTGCCCTCTGATATAAATTTATTTTAGGGAAACAAAGTAACAGAGGTTGAATCCAAATACAAAACCTGCAGTTTTAGATTTTTATTTACGCAAACAGATAAAAACCTTTGTGTTCATCTCAGTCCAGCACCAAAAATCCCAGTAAAATATGTTAGTTTGTGGTTTAAACGAACTCAGACCAGCGGGGAGAATTCGTTAACAGAAGGCCGCTGTCTGCGTTCCAACAGGCCATCCGTGTCCTGGGCCTCCTCGGCGCTTTGGATCCCTACAAACACAAGGTGAACATCGGCATGATCGACCAATCACGGGACGCCTCGGCTGTCAGCCTCTCTGAATCAAAGTCCAACCAAGACTCCGGTAGGTCTGATCTCTGTTACCGATGCATGGAGGGGTTCCTCTCACCACCAGCCCCATTGTGGCCTAAATAAGGTTTTTATTTGCATTCCCAGGAATTTACAGCGGTATCAGATTTTCAGTGGAAAGCTGGAAATATGATGAAAGCTCCTTTTAAACCTCAAATCAAACCATTTCTTTGCTATATTTACAATATGTCTGTCGGTCTGGTGGATATTTCTTCACCATCTGTGCAGACTTTATACTTCTTGGGCTTCTTCTGCACAAACGATGAGTTTGACCCAATTTAGTGAGAGAGAAACTAAAAGGAAAGGCTTTTAGTTTGAATAGATACACTTCTTCATATACTTTTAAATATTCTTTCAATAAAAACTTTTTTTCTCTCTTAATACTAACGGTCCTGTTGGCTTATTACACAACAATAACTGTCTGAGTTATGAAGTGTTAGTTAAAAGGCAACGGCTTACTAGTCACTTTGGATGTTCTAAAACTTAACAAAGAAAAACACACTGGTGAAATAATGACTTAATGCTGTGAAAAGAAACTACTGTCCCTTCAAATTTCTTCTGTTGTTTTTTTTTTTTTTTTACACTTCAATGTTTCCGATAAATCACTGCTGGCCTTACAAAACCGACAAAGATGTGTCTTCTAGTTTGAATAAAAACATCTTGACACCAGAGAGTATCTCTGAATTGCTTGAATTACAAAACAAAAGGGAAAGTTTTGCAGTGTCCTAGTCAAAGTTTTGTCTAGGATTTGAATGCGGTAATTTGAGACGCTCTTTAGTCGACATCCCTGCTTAAAAAGTCTCCAGCAGTCTAAAGCAGCTCTTAGGGTTTGGATCATTTTGCTGGCAGGGTTAGTTTGGTTGTTTGTTTTCTCCTTTAATAAATGGAATAATTAAAAAAAAAGATGCAATTAATATTTACTTAGTTTTTTTTATTTTTTAAGTTCAGAACATTTTAGATATGCAGATCTGGCTTGAGAGTTTGATTCGTCACTTTTAACTTTTTCACTAAATTATAGTATTTCTATTGAGTCCCTCTGGAATTGTGCTGGATCCAGATGTGCCCACAGCTGTATGGATTCATGTAAGTTACACCTTAGATCTAAATGAGTCCTGCAGAATTGATGGATGCAGTCATTTCATACAAGGACAAGATAAAAATAGTTCGACTTATTCATCCTGTGTGTCGTTAAATCATCCCAGAGCGTTTTAGATGACATCACAGAGCACAGCTGGACTGGAAAAAAGAGATTTTGGTAATTTCCATCCATCTGTGTTTTACAGATAAAGGGATATTGTTGAGCTGGACCACAAAGCTGATTGATTGTCTCCTATGATGACATCATATGATTGCATTCAGGCAATTATTTCTTAGTCCTTCAGTCTGTGCAGGCCGTCCTTTTTTCAGAGGATAACTTATGTAGTTTTTAAGTCATGTAAATTGCTTAATGTGTCCTACGTAAACCATTAGAATATTGCCTTTGTAAAACCACATGCTTGCAGACATCCCAGGGAACATTTTATCAATCTCCAGCTGATTAGAGCCGATAGAGCAGGGAGGCGACACGTGTTTTCTGTCCAGACAAAATGCAGCTTCTGAGTTTAAAAGGGTAATAGATGATAGATTAATATTTGCATAAAGCTTTAATCGGTGTCATCTAAACTCCTCTTTACAGTGGGCCAAACAATTATTCAGTCAGCAAGTTGTTCTACTTAGAACTATGTAATTTTCCTTATAGGTATATTTTAACCATAAGACAAACAAAATCCAGGAAGTCACATTGTAGGAATTTTTAAGAATTTATTAGTAAATTATGGTTGAAAATAATTCTTTGGTCACCCTAAAAACAAGCAATATGTCAATGCAATGATCCCAAACTCACTGCTTGGTCAACAAAAGCGTAGCTCCTGGAGAAGCCTAGCCAGGGTGCAGACAGCAACTCCAAAGAACATCTGTGGAGGGAGTTGAAAGTCCTCTTCCCCAGCGATACCCAGTAGGGCTGCAACTAATGATTATTTTGCTAATCGATTCATCTGCTGATTGTTTTTTCAATTAATCGATTAATAATTGGATGGTTCCTAAAAGAAGATTTTTTTTTACTGAATTAAACCAGGTGAAAGTAAAACTTTTCCACCTGAGAAGTTCTGGATAGAGTATTGATGGACAAA
>JAUZNJ010106149.1:0-20608 GCA_034780135.1 Jordanella pulchra | reverse complement strand
AGATGCCACCCTACAAGGGTGCGAGAGTGATTTATTTTTTTTAATAGTAACAAGGTATAGAATATTGCCTTTAAACAGAAGATAACATTTCATTTCTGATACTGCCTGAACTGTGACGGTTCAGCTCTACATAAAACATAAAGCAGCTTAACAGTTGTTATTCAATGTGCAGCATTTAGTACATTTTAAACAATTACCACTGAAGCTACTTTTTCTCGTTAAGCCCGTTTTTCACACATATAATCCACGTTCCTGGTCATAGCTCCTTCCTAACTGCCAGTACTATGTGCATAGCATGCATGGTGACTGCTGAGGCAACTTCTCCATAGCTTAGATATTCATACTGATTTAAGGTATTCGGTTCGAGCCACGGCTTTTTAAGCTTGAATATCCCCGGTGGACCAACGCCTGTGATTCCGCTTGTGCGTCTTCTTTACGGGTGTACAAGAAACAGCGAGTACAAAGGTTCCTGCATGGGATTTTAGTGTGTTTATAAGAAAATGAAGTTAGTTGTGTTAATTATTTTAACGCATTAAAATGTTTCCCCATGAATTAATTATATTGAATGTTTGCCAGGCCTGTTTTTTATATATTTTTATCTCATAACATATTACTTAATTAAACTTTTTCGTACATATAACAAGATTTAAAAGCATTTAAAATGACAGATTGTATTTGCAACAAATGGATAAAAAGTCAGGGGGTTGAATACTTTTGGATACTTAACGCCACATACAGGATAATGCACAGCAGCATTTAGATTCCTACAGAGCCAGGATACTTCTGGCACTTTCCGCTTTGCCAGCTTGTGAGAACAAACCAAGTCAGCCTCTCTGGCTTCCTTAGTTCACATTCTGCTGATAAACGGTAAACTGTGCATCAAGTTCAGGTGTAATCTGGAGTCCTTCTGTAAAACACACTTTGCTGACGTCAAGAGGGCGCTCGCATACAAACAGTTGGAGCTTAAACAGCACTCTGCTCTACAAACGACGCCCCACAGATCAAATGCTCCGCATGTTCGGCGTTAATCACAGGGCTGGTCTTAAGTAAATAATGGTAAAATTCCAGCTTTTGTAGTCAATCAATTGAAAGAATGCAGCTTTTTGAGGGAAAACCTCTGCTCTGTGATTCAGGGGTCAAACATTGCATCTGTGGATCTTTGTTTTGAGGTAAAATTATGTTCTTAAAGGATGCTTGCTTTACCCTACTTTACTACTTTCTACAGGCAATGTACCTGTTTCTACACACAGTGAAGGGCACACCTTTTGAAACACCAGACCAAGGAAAAGCTCGTCTGCTCACACACTGGGAACAGATGGACTATGGTGTCCAGTTCACTTCTTCACGCAAGTTCCTCACCATCTCGCCGATTGTTCTGTGAGTATCATGCTACTAAAATGCAAAAGTCGTTTCACTTTCATTATGACGAGCCAATCAAACCTGCTGGTAAATTTATAAATTGTTTCCTTGAATGGTTTTATGCCAAAGAACAGCCAGTGTGATGACTGATTGGAATATTCAGATTATATTAAAGTGGGGGGAAATTTTGGGAAAAACCAGGAGGAGGGGAAACAGGAGCCTAAAGAACCTGCCAGCGCCTTGGTGAAGTAGGAGATGCTGCAGCCAATAAGAAGCACAGTTAGAGACATTTTAGAAATTAAAATGTGTCAAAGTTCCTCTAGAATCAGTCACATAAAATGGCTGCACTGCAAAAAAAGATAAAGGGGTTAAAAAAATACAAAACTCTCTACAATAACTGATATCTTGGTAAAATATGCTAATAAAACTTTGAGTGAAAGAAGCTTTTAAAGTAGAACCACAATGTTTTTTTCAGTCTTTTGCCTATTTGTTTCCTTATAGTCTTATCCTATGTGTCTAAAATTTAGTCTAAAGATCAGATAAAATAATTAAATCTGAGGCAAATGTTACTCCGAACAAATCGAGATAATTTCAGCTGACAAGATTTCTTCAGTTAAGATTACAGCTTAAACACTTAAACTAATACGTTAAATCTTAAACTCCTAAAACCATTTTTGCTGAACAGGTTAAATCTTCATCCTTAGGATCTCTGATGTTAGTAGCTTTGTCAGCAACCCTCCACCTGCTGCTAAACCTTTAACTCTATTAAAATTTAGTCTTTTTCAAACAATTTCAGCCAGGTTGGAGCAGACAGAGGTCCTGTGTTTGCTGTGGGATCTTGTTCTTTCAGATTTAATGACCATAAGTGAGGGTAGGAACATAAACCAACTGGTAAATGAAGAGCTTTGCTTTTCAGCTCCATTCTCTCTTCAACACAACAGACTAGCAAAGCACCTGCAATGCAGCAGCAGCAGCAGCCAAGCATTTCAGCCAACAAGACTAAAAGATACGCAAACTCCTTCACTTGAGGCAGGAACTCCCCTCTGGCCTGAAGGTGAAAAGCCATCTTTTTCAGTCTGTGAACCATTGTTTAGGACTGGTAGGAGCTGATCCTCAACCCAGCTGCTTCTCAAAACGCCCCAGAAAATGCTGTAGGTGTCGGCAAAAGAGGACCAGCTAAATCATGTCTTCTACTAAAAGCAGAGACGAAATCTGCTGTTTCACACAAACCAGTCCCGTGGTTACTTGGCTGCCCCTAGAAATCCTGTCTATGAAGGTTATGAACAGACTTTCAACAGAGGGTCTGAGGAGTGGGTTCCCCCTGTAGATAGGATCCCAACTTTTAACTACATTTACAAGCCATGATCTTAAAATCTGGGAAAATTGGATCCAAACATCAATTTCCTGCTCACAAAAGGAAACGAATGAATAAACATCCTGTCCTGTATAACTTGTCGGGTGTTTGGGTAATCTATCACACGTGGGCAGCTCCCAGGTTTGTTTTCACACCTGGCATTCAGACGCCCCCCCACAGGTGCAGAGTTACCTTCTTTATGCAAACCAGCAGACTCTACGTCACAGACTAAACAGGACAGCAAACAGGATGTCAACAAGACTTCTGGTGTCTGTAAAACTAGGAATACATTTAACAAATGCATGTATTTAAAGCTACTCATAGATCATTCAGCTCAATTAACCCATATTTTAAGAAAAGAAAAGAGAAAAGGAGCTTTTTAATTGTTTAAAGCGAATGATAATGATGGTTCCTGCTATAGTCAGAGTAAAGTCAGGTTTAAAATCAGTCTATTAAAAGACGACGCCATGCAAAGGTTTTTATGGTTTTAATAATTTCCATTTTTTTTATTTACTGGGATGAAAACCCCAATGAGGTAGAGCTCTTTTTTGCAAGGGGAGGGCGTCGACGGGAAGTTTCCAGCATACATTTTAAAAGCAAATGCAATCAAAATATATAAATAACTATAAAAAAAGCATCTAAACTTATTAATAGTATCACTGCTTATTTCCAAGAATGGTTTGAGATCATTCAAATAAGATCCATTATCTTGAGTTCAGAATGGAGATAATTTCAGGCTGTTGGGGCCAGAATACTAAATGATTGTTTTGTTTGAACATGCTGGGAAAAAAAACAGAACAAACTACAATAGACATTTGCAGCGCTTCGCTTCTCAGGCCTAGAAATGCAGATGGAGCAAAGAGAGTAGACAGTGGTAGACAGCTATGCTGTAGAGCTGTGAAGACGTCTCCAGCCTGTTAAAAAGGCCTGATCGTACAGGAAAGCATTTGGACAGAATCAAGGACAGAAAAAGGAAGCGGAGACCTTTTCTTTCTTTTTTTTTTTACCCAATATTGAGAGCAGCAGGATCCATTTCAGCAATAAAACCCAATAATCTCCCTCAGTTCTATTAAAAAAGAACATGGGAGAACTTAAATATAAAAATGAACTACTTAATATGAAAAAATAGATTTTTGTGAGTAACAAGCTGAGTTTGTTTACACAAAACAGTGATAAATGAAGAAATCTTACAGCTTTCAGAAATGCAAGAATACGGTGGGTTTCATTTTGTCCACATTCAAAAGCAATTAAGAGTTTGGAAACGAGACTGAACTAAATTAAAAGCAGGCTATGGCCTGTGGTTGTAAAGAAGAGCAGCAATAGATGAACAAGTCATCAGCATAAAAATGATTTATATTCATAGAACATACTTTTTCAAATATACTGAACATTATTTGGTTTAAGTTAAAATATCTCTGTTTTGCAGGATTGAAGCATCACAAAGTTGCACAAACAACTTTTAAGTAATAGGGAAATTTGATTAATTAAAACTCATCAAATATTGTTTGCATTTTATATTAAGTCCTTTTATACTAGTCTTTACTGCCAATTAGACTTTTTGTGTAACTGCACAGATATGGCAAAAAGACACGACTATGAATAATTTCCTTCATTTTTCAGGGATTTACTACATTCTGTTGGTCTGTAGCAGAAAAACTAATCAAATATGCTGAATTCAGTGGCTACAGTGTGAGAATATATGGAAGTGTTAAAAGTAGATTAAACCCTTTTGTAAACGTTTGTACATAAATTTTAGTCAAAAACAGCTTAATGCTGATTCTTGTTTTTTTCCTTCGCAGGTACATTCTCGCCAGCTTCTACACAAAATACGACGCAACACATTTTTTAATCAACACCTGTTCGCTGCTGACTGTCCTCATCCCAAAGCTGCCGCAGCTTCATGGAGTACGGATATTTGGCATCAACAAGTACTGATGAAAAGAAAAAAACTGGGACTTTATCCACATAAACTGGACTTGAAGTTCTCGGCTTCTGCTGAACTGTTTTTTTTTTTTTTTTTCTTGACTAAAAGGTTTGAAGAGGAAAAAAAAAAAAAAAAAAAAACCTGTGAGGACTCTGAAGGTCACAGCAGGGAAAATCTGAATGCACTGTTTCATAAAGCAAATATGTTCCGATTGTAAAATAAGATAAATTTCTCCTGTTTATGAAGGTTTAAACTGCACCAGGTTTAGTTTGTGATGTTTATTTTTTTTCTTTTTTTGGTTTTTGCACCGGCTGCAATTATGAAAAGCAAAGTTTATCGCTGTAATTATAAATGAATCAGTTCCTTTTCTACTCAGTCCAGCATGCATTTACACACCTACAATAAATTTTTATGACGATACACAAAAAAAGCAACGTGCTTATTACTTTAGAAGAAAAATGCTAGCTCTAAAAACAGGACTGCCCATCAGGTAGAGTCAACCTGGTCCAGGTAAACAACTTTGGATGTTCGTAACAAATCCATTGGACCAACGTGGGCCAGATTGAAGCCCTGGGGAAGTCCAGACACTTTACATGTGGGGGCTGTCACAGGGTACTCTATATGCTCATATATCTTATGGGTTCTCCCCCCTTCCGTATTCGATAGAGTCATGTTTGCATTGGAGCCAGGGTTTCCCTGTTTGTAATTCGCGTTTTGGGGAAGTAGTTCAAAGGAAATACAGAGCTGCGTGAATGTTGACCACGTCGAGTATAGCCTGGGAAATACATGCAAATAAAGCTCGCTGTATCAGCTGTTTTCAACCTGTTGAGTAATCACGTGTTTTTCATTTGGAGTGGCGTTATCAGGTTGTTCCCTGCCTCCGGTCGCTGCGTGGACATCCGAAACACACGCAGAGGTGGGATTCTTTGTGCAGCCGGCTAGAAATGTCATGTCGTCCCCAAAAAGTCAGATCAGAGCCGCTGAAACTAGAGGGGGAGAGTCAAAGAGAAAGGATAGCTATGAGGTTTTCCCTTTTCAGAGATGTACCGAGTGCTGCTTGGTGAAAGATTATCTGATCTGAAAAGCTGTTTTGCTTTGCTTATTCCTGGCTCAGCTTCTGCTTTAAACGTTCTACCAGTCACTCTGACATGAAACTATTCGTTGAGCACTAGATTTAAAAGATTGTGAAGACAGTCATTTTTTGAAATGAAGAAAGATAAAGATGTCCCAAGTTATGTGAAAAAGGTCAGAAATTTCTGCTTGATTATCTTTGATCCGCTTTTGCAAATCACTTTCTGCAACTTTTTTTTTTTTTTTTTTTATATGGTAAAATTATGAACAGCCTCATCAAATACTGGGAAATCGACACTCATCCACACCCATTGATGTCAATGTCTGAGAACATTTTCTATATTTCCAGTAAGAAGCTGACAAAAGTCAAAGCTGGCATGACTTTTATTTATTTGGAGCTTTGATGCGTTCTGAATTCTCAGTCTCATTCAGGCTGTTACGACTATTTATTTATGATTCAATGAAAATAAAAGCAAAACCTGGAGGCCCATGGTTGCATTTATTTGGGGTTCTTTCTATGTAAAATTTCCCCTAGACTTAAATCAAACTCCATTACTCTTAAAAGGGTTAATTGTTGTGCATAACAGTAGATATAGAGCAGACTAACAAAATACCAGAACATAAATGTGTATATTATTCTAATGATCTGATTTCTGTGATCCTGTTGCTCCAGTATTTCCTTTACTTTTAGAGTCGACCTTGACTTGTAAAGCTGATAGAGATCCATAAGCTTTATTTTAGCTGACAATGTTAAATTTGAGAACAGACTCGGTAAAACAAGAACAGAACATATGCATAAAAGTGGAATTTACATTGAAACAAAGCTTTCAATATAAAATAATCCTCTGGTTAGCATTTTTTTAAAGACAATCTGTCATCCATTACTGTTCCCAGGTACTAATAATCGCTTGCAACTTAAAACTTTTACTTCAGTTCAGTGAACTCCCTGATCACTGCCCCGTACCGCTGGATCATTACTGCGACAAGGGAAACAATAACTGTATGAAGACGAACTTTACAATATGTCGCTGGGTGTGTTGACTGCAACAGGCATCCGTTTACAAAATGGAAAACTGAAGAAAAAAAAAAAAAACCAGTCCTAGGGAGGCCCAGTGATGTAAACAAAAATAAATAAATAAAAAGCATCCGGAAAAAAAAACCCATTTACCTTTATTTGTTGAAACATAATTAAGATGTCAGTAAGCCAACAAATCAGGCCAGAATCAGAGCTGAAGAAGCTTCTCAGCTAGAAGTGAAAGAGAAACAAGTAAAAACCAAAGTCTGACAGAGATTTGAAAACCATCTACATGTCTCAAAGTCAAGTTTAAAGTAACATCCTTCTCACCCCTCCAAACTAGGATATAAATATACTATCCTTCTCTGATGTGGTTAAAATTTTCCAAATCTTGGTAGGTTTGGTAGAGTTCAGTAGAATTTAATTTCCCTTTGGGATTAATAAAGTATTTTAGAATTGGACTGAGTTCATTTAAATTGGATGGTCCCTTAAAAGGAAAAAAACACAATCAGTTTCCTTTAAATTCAGGTCTTGGGTTTTCCAAAGTCAACGCTGTGCTCCAAAAAACCCTTTTTGATGTATGTGTAGGATTGTTGTCAATTAACTACTGCAGGGAGTCAAACTAGGTGATTGTCAATCACTAAACATTCATACAACAGACCCTCAGCATGACTCAGCCAGCGTCATGCTTTGTCAGGAAGTACAGGTTTGTAAGGGTTGAAAGATTTACCTGAACTCCTCCAAAGATACCTCTTTGTTTGCTTCACAGCACAAACATCGGTTCTATCCTTGAAACTTTCCTAGAATTATTTTGGCTTCTCTGTGTATTCAGCTCCACATTTCAGTTGATCTCAGATGTATTAATGTTGGAGCAGTAGCTTCACTGTTCTGAAGCCGGTCAGCCCACAGTGGACAGGACGCTCCAGCCGCCTCCAGAAAAAGACAGGTTTGGTTGGTTCTAATCATTGAGACAGTTTTATTTCTCCTAAGGCTGACAACCTTTAGATTGAAGGGAAAATCTACAAATTTAAACACACTCTACTGTTTCTAAAAACAAAGAGGGACAAAATGCTTGTTTATGGTTTTAAAAAGGATAAAGCTGATGATTTCATCTAGGAAAACACTTCTTTGTTTTTGAGCTTTTTTTACGGCACTAGTGGCTCGTTTTTTCTGACAGTAGGCCGACAGGAAAGGGGGTATGAGAGGGGGGGAGAGACATGCGGGAAAGGACCACAAGCCGGATTCGAACCTGGGTCGCCCGCGTCGAGGACTAAGGCCTCCATACATGGGTCATGCGCACTAACCACTGCGCCACCCGCACGCCCCTAGGAAAACACTTCTATTAAAAGTTTAGGGAGAGTTCATGAATACATCTGACTTTGAGTTGATTTGAGATAAATGTGACTTATCCAGCCCTTTAATAAAAGATTAAATAAATGAATAATTCTTAACCCTAAAGTGTTACAATGTTTGTACCCATGATAGGTATATGTAAACCTCCGAGTATGAAGCTGTGCTGCTTACAGCTGTAAAGAGGAAATTCTACAGATTTACATTCTTCCTATGGCGTTAGACAGTATTGGTTTGTGGTCACGCCATCGATACCACTAATATTGTTTATTTTAGCGAAGTGTCTTTAGGTTGCGGTTGGTTTCACCTTTCACATTACTTGTTTTTAGGCATTTAGAGCAATATCACTGTGGATCATGTTAGCCATTTTACAATTGATAAATTAACAGATGTGGGAATTTAGATTAATGAGGAACATTAGATTCTATACATGAATCGTATTTAAACCAGTTTACAGAGTAATATTTTTTTTTACATTTAGTTGTGATATTGCTCTACTTCAAATAGTATCAAAGGAATCCTTTTCCTGATATTCAGCACAGAATACAGTCCTATAAAATGTGTGTATAGTACAGACCAAAAGTTTGGACACACTTAATTCAATTGAGTGAAAAGGTGTGTGCAAATTTTTGGTCTGTATTGTGTGTAGATAGATAGATAGGATCTGTCTATAAAACCCCATGATAACAGGATAACTCTGTCAGAGCTACAGAGTTCCTCCGTGCAGGGAGAACCTTCCAGAGGGACAACCGACGATCTGCATGGAAGAGTCACCAGATGGAAGCCGCTCCTTAGAGGCACAAGTCATCCTGGTGGGAGTTGGACAAAAAGCTCCAGAAAGACCCTCAGACAAAGATGATGAGACAAAGATTAAACTTTGAATTTATGATGAGGCTCTGACTCCAGCCAAAGATGTCAGGAAAGGGTGTGAACACTGTATTTTTGATTTTCCACACAATCAAACAAATGTTTTTTTTTCTAAAATGCCACACATCCATCACATATTATCCTTCTTTATTCCAAATATAGGATATTGTATGAAGAATTGTGAGGAAAGTGATTCACGTGACACTAATATGAACTAAATGCTCGGAATCAGAAACAATTCGATATTCATGGAACATTTTAGTAGTTGTAAATAAAAAACAATTTCAAGTTTCAAAAGCACTGCTTACTGTAATGACGCCAACAAACAAAAGGTTTTTTAATTCAAAATATGGGATTGTTACGCACACATATCCTCAAACACCGATAAGAGAAGGATTCACAAGCCTTATCTTTGTGAAATAATTACATAAAAATATACTGTAAAGCTTTGATTCAAGGACAAAGAATGTCAGTGTGGAGAAAATGTAAACGAATCCTTTCTTTAGTTGCTTCAATCAGAACCAAAAGGTTGGAAATAAAAGCTTAAAAAAGTGAAACCTCACTCATCACTAAAGAAAGTCCCCAATTTACAGCTCATTTGCCCAAAACTAAAGCTTTGACCTGCTAGAGAAAGCATCTGCTTCAAAGTGCACAGTCTTTAAAAACAGACACTTTTCCTTATTTATTTCTGACCCACAAAGCTGACCTCATGCTTCCAGATGC
Source organism: Jordanella pulchra (assembly GCA_034780135.1). NCBI lineage: Eukaryota > Metazoa > Chordata > Actinopteri > Cyprinodontiformes > Cyprinodontidae > Jordanella > Jordanella pulchra. The sequence goes on along the minus strand of JAUZNJ010106149.1, from coordinate 10,945 downwards.
GATAGTTCTGACTGGAATCCAGTCCATAGATTTCCTCCAAGTCTACGTGTCGAGCATCACAATCTGCCTGAACACCCGCAGGGAGGCATCCCCCGGCTTACTGAGAGACAACAGTTTTCTCACTCGAACTTCATCGTCGGCTTGAGTGGTTGTTCTTCCTCCTCGTCCTCATCGTCGGTGTCAAATAACTCGTCTTCGAAAAAAGTTCCTCCAAAGCCGTATTCCTGTGTGTGGATGGACACCTCGTTTGGCATCAGGTGGGGGGAGCCTTCAATGAAATCAGCAAACCTGTTGATTATAGAGACGATATGAATATAGGCCCGCTCTGCTTGAGGTGTCTGCCTACTGTCACCACATGCTTGCTCAGGATGAGGGATAATGGAAGCAAATGAATGAATAGCTTCCAACTAGATTTAATAAAACTAGATTATGCTGGATTGATTAGATTGGAAACAGAAATCATTTTTATGACAATAGAATCTAAGGAAACGATTCCTGTCAGCTGGTGCTTTAGAGAAATAAACTGAATTAAATTATTTGGATGTTTTAAAGAAAATTATCTTTACTGTCGGCTGTCTGAATGAGATTAGATTCCAAGCAGAAAAAAAACAAACAAAAAAAAAAAAAACACGTTTCTCACCAACCTTTAAAATTCAATATGGCTGCCTTAGATAATAAACTCTGTGATAGCTGCAGTACAACAGACTAAAGTCACATTTATTACACATGTTTCTATAGAGTTAATAGTTATAGTGCTGTTTTGTATTATTTTGCTAATAAATGTTGGTGTGTTTTTCATTTAAATAACACCAACACCATATTTGGCCTAATTTTAATCACCAGATTTAGGATCTGATTTCACATGTTCAACTAAATAAAAGCCAGTACTTGAAGCACTTGTTCCTGCCTCTTCAGTAATTTACACTTGTGGGCTGCTTTAATGACCCTTTCGTAGTTTCTTTCCTACTTGTAATCAAACCCACACACTTGCATCACATGTTACTGTATTTTTCTCGGTATTTGAGGGGTTTTCACTCCAAATGCCGATAAATACTTGGGCAAATACTAAAATCTCTTGCATGATTTTATAAGAATTGCAGAATCTTTTCTGAAGACTAGAGCTGGGGGATATGGCTTCAAAATCAAATCTCTGATTTTTTTCCTCCCACCCGGCTTTCATAATAAAAATGACATTTACTGCTTTCAAAAACTAACTTTTATTTCATCCTCCCCTCTGAGAGGTGACCTTATTCTAAAGGGCAACCAAACTTAAGCTGTGAAAAATGATGTAAAACAATCATGCTTTACAACAACCAATGAAATTATAAACACAGTCAATGTTAACAGCTGGTATCACACAGTAGGACAAAAATCCCCAGTTCACTTGTAGGACACAGGAAATCTTGAACTTACTCCACTTTTCTTTAGAAGTAGATTACAGAGGAACAAGAATCATCAGCAAATGCTTGGCCATTGGTGCCTTTTGTTTTTATTACCATTTTTAACTTTATATTCCCTCTTTTTTGCCTCTCAATAGAGGCTACATCAGTGATGGCATTATTTAGCTGCGAGATCGTCCCAGAGGATGTTCCCCTCCCCCTAGGATCCATTTAGTCCCGTTCCTCACCAGGTTCCCTTCGTCTCTGTAGACACAGTAATGTGTTCAGCTTTTACCGTGCCTATGCACTCCCTTTCATCTCATCTACTTATGTAGGGAAAGCTTCCTACGCAGTGAATCATATCACCTTCGACACAAATCAGATCAGATGACAAAGTGTCAAACATCAGAACCCAACTTCAGCACTGGGTTGTTTCATGGTTTGTGGAACATGGATCATAAATGCCAGTTTGTGGGATAAGTGCTTCATATTCATATGCTGATAATGTTAGAAAACTAAAAAGATTCAGAAATTTGAATTTGGAAAAAGTGTTAGAATTTTCAAACGGGAAATATAAAACAAGGCAGGAGTGAAGAAGCTGCAACAAATACTCAGCTGTGACGCAATCTGGGGAAGAACCGACTGGGTTACCTAATAATTATTACTTTTAATAAAACCCTTTATGAGTAATAAAAGTGACTATGTAAAAAAAAGCGAACCTGTAAAAATACATTTAATCACACAGCGTTCTGGAAGGAAGTTTAAGGGCGTAATCACTATGCAACATTTAAATGATCCAAAATGTCCAACCTGTGAGTCAGTAAATAAAAACAAAGCTTCATCATCATTTTCTGACGTACTGAACAACAAAGTTCTTTTTCTTCCATTCATACATTTTAAACACATTTTTAGCCTGAAAATCCAAACTGGCACCTTTTGGGGGACTGAAGCCTGGACACAGCCCTCCAGGGGCTGAACTCTGGGCTGTTACAGTATTTCCGCAGTTCCTCCAGGGCACGGCGGGTCTCTTCTTCTCCTTCTTTCTGATACTCCTCCTCAGTAAGCAGGCGGCGTGGTTGTGGCTTCCAGTTAAAGAATCCTCCAACCTTCCTGGATGGATGCATATAAAATGTAAGGATTTTTGTGAAACACAAAAATAAACACCTTGATGAATAATTTTAAAACTTTGATAAACTTTAAGGTGAAAAATATCCTTCCACAGTAAACTGAAAAAAACCCACAATATGTTGATGTACAAAAGCTAAAAAGCATTGCGTACCTGACTTGGTTAAAGCATTAAGTCCACATTACAAATACAAACTTTTCTCACATTTTTCTATATTTGATGTTTTTAAGACATTATAAACATTCAAATGTGTTGCTTTCACTGAAGCTTTATTTTGAGCAAACCTTTAATGTTTTTTTCATATCTGGAAATAATCAGATGATCAGCAAAATAAAACTAAATGGGCCACATTAACTAATAATAGATTTTGATCTTTTAAATAAGTTGTGATTAGGGCAGTAAGATATGGCTGAAAAATGTACCCCCCCAGAACAGGATGCCTTCTTGGATTAGCAGTTACTAGTTAGATCAAATTGAGAACATCTTAACCAAAAGCATGCATTTCATATGAATTTGTATAAATGTTTGATTTGTTTTTTTGTTTTAAATCAGTTCATTGACACTAAATTATTCAATTAGTGCAAAAAGGATGTTAAAGCTTTTTTAAAAAAGGTTTCTTTAGCACATTTATTGTTTCCTTACTAATTTTACAAGAGATATTTACACTTAAATATAAAAGGTTCTTATGTTTCAGCATGATTATACAAAAACCTGGTATTTTAACGAGTACAAACAGAACAAACTTTAAAATATCTACTGAGAGCTGTTTCATAACGAGCCATAAATATTAGAGATTTTTTTTTTTTTTACTTCAAGAACTTCAAAATCTGTGAAACCATTTTTAAAAAGTCCCTCCCGTTAAGCTTCAACAGTGGATTCTCAACGTTTGTTGCACTTCTACGCCATCTTCTGGCAACTTTGGAGTACTGCATACCTCCATGCTGTCAATGCCAGGATGATTGGATACTCCAGATTTTTGGAGAGCAAAGATGCCACGATGATAGCAAAGGCAACCTGCTGAATCTGAATTCCCAGGTAAATCAGCAGTAGACCAAACAGTTGCAGGGTCCAAGATAGGATGTTGATGCTCTTCTCATCCACCAGGGGGCCGTAACGGTAACACACGGCAAAACTGATGAATCCCACCACTGTTACATAACCTGACCAAAACACAAGGCAGAATAACTTAAGCAGCGTTACATCACTGTTCAATGGGAACTTTCTGGAACCACTTGGCTCTGTTTTAGATGACCTAATGTCTGAGTTCTTGGATATAAACAGAGGAACAAGCAGTTATGGCATCTTGCAGACTTATCAATGCCAGTTAATCTGTTGCACGTTGTATAATGTTAGAGCCAAAGACTCCAGTGTATTTGATCTCATAGATCAACGCAAAGGAACATCAATATGTAGAGAATGATTAATGATATGTGGGTTGGTTACATATTTGTATCAACGCATGCACATAAATAGATAATGCTAAATGTAGCATCTTTCATGTGTGTGTGTATGGGGGGGGGGGGGGGGGGGTAGTCTCAGGACTACAGCGGGTTCTTTATCTTTTCCTCTCTGCTCTCTCCTGCTTTTTCTCTTGCCACTCCTCCAAAAATCATTAAAGTAATAATCAGGGTATTTACAGTTAATAGATGCTCCCCTTGACATATGTTTTCACCTGAGCTGTAGAGTTCTGTACCTCCTGCAGAATGACTATAGGGCTCCAACCTGCTGCTCTGACTGGGTCAGTTTATAGAGAAAGCCATGTCCCAACAGGTTAACAGTTGTTCCATATCATTTCCATCCTTGGACAATGACTGCCCAGAGCTCTGTAAGGAGCTGAGAGTTTCAGATGATGTTATATTACAGAACTCTGCTTTAAACCTCCACATCTGTATCTCAGAACCGCCCGTGGGTCCTTGTTCTTTATGATGCACTTTAATCACTTATTATCCAGAAAAACCTCCAAGGATTTATTGAACTGGATTTTTCTTTTCTTCTTCCAGCACTAAGCTTGTAGTTCAACATTTGCTCACCTCTGTTGCTTCAGCTAGTTGACCAATTGTACACATCTACAGTGATCTCGATCACATGATGTTGTTGTGGTACATATACAGAGAAAAGCTACATGTACGAACGAACACAAACAAAGCTTTTGTCACAAAGTATGCAGCAGTTGCTGGTATATACATTTTAAAAAGTCAAATAACATAACTATGTACCTTCAAGTTACTTTTGAAGACAACAGACAATACTAGATTTAGAGGCATCAGACTAAAGAGGGAAACATATCATTAGTAGATTTTCCCAAAGTTCTTTACTTGTAAATTAGATAGTGAAAGGTTTTTTCCAGTTCACCACTGTGTACTACTCTGTGCTGCTCTATCACATATAAACAGGATAAATTATCTTGAAGTTTTTTGGTGCAACATTTCCAAATGTGAAAAGGCTTCAGGGTTTATGGATGCTTGCCAGGGCTCTGTGCATATCAGCATTGCTCAAGTTGCTCCTGCAGGTTTGTTTTTTTTTTTTTCAGCGTGCCGACGACGAGTCTGTACCTAATACAGCGGGCAGGTGCTCTCGCAGGATTACACTGAGGTTCTTGCAGACAAGCTGGATGGCGTAGAGGGAGAATGACCATCCGCCCACAATAAGCATGAAAAAGGGGCTTTTCTGTGGAAAACAACAGGTTCAAATTAAATAAATTAAATAAAACACACATTGGATCATGGAGACTTCATGATTTGAATAAATTACCTTTGGCAAAAAGCGGGACAGAACGTAGAAGAGGATGAGGAGAGAGGCAAGCATGCCTGTGCTCATTCCAGCAGAGTAGAAGAAAATCTGACTCCTTCAATAAAGGATCAAAACAAAGAAAAATGTAAAATAATTCCTGGTGAAACTTAAAATGTAGTACTGATTTAGCACGGATAAATACCTGCTCAGGGATTCTGCAAAAACAAACAGGGACACTCCACAGAGGAAGACCAAAAACAGATAGATATCAAACTCTGCAAGAAAAATCCAGTTAGCTCTCAATTATCTGTAGGGCTACGATTTAATTTACAAACAGGTCAAACTGATTTTTTAACTTTCAATTATTAATCAGATAGCTATAGTTGCTTAATATATTTTCAATATATTTACAGCTAAAACTATTCCACAAGAGGACTTTCAGATGGAGCATATTCAGAGACAAAGATGTGTTTTACCTTTTATTTATTTATTAGTTTTATATAGTTATTAAAAAAAAAAAAAATCAATCACACTGATTGTTTCAGCCTTAATTATCTGCATAAAATAAACCAAACCCTTTTGTTGGAAATGTTCTATTCCAGAGGCACTTTGTTCACTTATCTAATCAATACTTGTGTCGTCTCAATAAAACTTTACTTTAGAAATAATTCAAGTGTTGTTCCAACCAACACTATAATAGTTTCTTCATTCAGTGGCGTCTTTATGACCCTCCAAACTGTGGTTTATCCTTTGTTGCTTAAAAAGTAAAATTTCCGGCTGAGGTTTTGAACAAAATCTCATTAGGATTTTGTTCAAAACCTCAGAAATCCAGTGCAGCTGACGGCTTCAGAATAAGCTTTTATCAGATCAGTTTACTGCAGTTTTTCCTATGGATTCATAAACTCAGCATCTGAGGGAAGAATAACAAGGAAAGAAATAGAGCAGAAACCTGAAAAAGATCAATTAGTCTCTATCAGCTTAAATCCAATCAGGATATGAGCTTTGTGCATTTTAATCACTGTAGATTTGGAAGGTCTAAAGATGTCCATCTTTGTCTCTAATCTTAACATATCTTGGGAAGTGTAGATTTTGTGTCCTACAAAGGTAACATTTCTGATGAGGATGCTTCATTTGCTCCTAACCATTAAGGAAATGCTCTACAATGGTTTCCTACTTACTGCGGATGGGTTTGACGGTATACCGAGCTCCTGCAGTAGGATCCACCCTGAAGCAGGTCGTCTTACTGAACAGGTTGATGTTAATGAGGGTTTCATTGTGCTGTTCCCGTAGAAAGCTTTGAAACCAGCTCTTGACACTAAAGCGCTCCAGCTCCTGCAGCTCCTCTTCGCCTTCCACAGTTTCCACCTTAAATACTTTTGAACTCCAGACTTTCACCTGTCAGAAAGAAACGTGTTATAAAGTTTAACACCCACAATCAATGAAAGACTCCTAATATCCAAAAGTTACCTACAAGAATAAACAAGCAAACATAAGAAAAAGGTGGATCAAAATGAGGACCGGCAGTAGACGAATTAATTGAAAGGAACTTTTGAGAACACTTTATTGTAAGATCAGGTTTTTAGGACTTTGAGATTAAACAATCAGCCACACAGGAAAAAAAGCCCGATATGATGTTTAGCCAACCAACTTAATCATACCAAACCATCTGCTTTTTAGTTTCCTTTAAACATAACACCTCCCATCACCTGTTTGTTTTGTCCATAGACAACAGAAGGAAATAACCAATTAGCTCATTAATATATTATAATAAATTAGTATTGTACCTTTTCACTGTCAAATATATCAAACTAAGAAACCTGAATTCTTCAGTTTGACCTACAGATCATAGAAGAAACCAGATCCTTGATTTTCCCAAAAGCTGAAAAAGATACAACCTAAACTGTACTTCATGTTTTTTCTTGAAGTACAGAGTAAAACGAATTAACCTGCGAGCCTCAGATGTGCCGTACACAATGGTTCCTCTTTCCTTGACAACTTTAAAACCAAAATTTGATCAAACCCAAACAGATTTAGTCAGTTATAACATCATTCTGTCTGGAAATAAAGACTGTTGGATCATATCACTAAATCAGAGCCACAATGTTTCTCATATCGCAGAAATTAGGGTTTCATTTTTAAGAGAAAACAAGACAGCAGACGAGTCTTTAAAAGAATCATCCAAATGTAGTAACCAAGTTTCCTCTTAATAATTTTAGTGCATTAAATGATTCTGAACCACCTTGCAAAAAATAATGAGGGAGAATTTATAAAGGAGACTTTTTCTCCAGAAGCTAACAGACTGAAAATACTGGGAAATGGGAAACGCATGGTGAGCTAGAAACTGACCAGTTTGTACCCTTGACACTGATGCTCTGGCATCTTTTCTTCCTTCGGTTTTCCTTGCTTATATCCTGCCAAATTACAGCACCTATGATTTTAACGGCCTTGGTTTGAGGTGATTTCATCTTTCCAGTCATTTCTGTGGGGATACCCATCCAGCTCCATGTGGATGTAGCATTGTCAATCTGGACTCTGGAGGGATTACATTGTAAAATTGCTACACCAGCATTTAGTAAAGCAGGAACTACAGACTTATTGCGGCAGTGGAAGCAAACAAGTTGAGCAATCTACCAGGACCCATTCCTATAACAAATCAGCCTCTTATTGTTGCTACCAAATGAATTTGCAAATTACAAAAAAAAAAAAAAAAAAAAAAAAAAAAAAAAAGCCCGTTGAATTAAGACAAAGGCACCAAAACGGAGAACTACAATCACAGACTTACTATAGCCTAAACCAGTCCTTTAACCTGTTTAGTCTAATTAGCGGAACTTGCCTGAATTCTTGTCCACGTTTGCCTCCAGGTTGGAACAACTGAGTTTTTGTAACAGAACCGGTTGGGCCCCATCATGACGTACTGCTCCCCATCTTCCAGATCAGTTACTGGAGGTGTGTTACCTGGATTAAACAAGCAGACACAAGTGTGATATTATCAAAGGATTTTACTTTCTGAGCAAAAATGTTTACAATTAAAGAAAAAAACAAAATGATATTCAGATTTCTTTTAAAAAGCAAATGAATATTTCATCCTCCCACCTTGCAGAGATAAGTGGGTAAAGAGAACAAATGAAAATACTTTACTGTTCAAGGAAGCCTAGAATTCAAACAGCAAAAGATTAGGATGTGATTAATTATTAGTAAATACAGACAGACAGCTGACCTATATGCTTAAAAATGTCGAAAATTATCTGATATTAATATTAACGCCAATATATGATGCACCCTCATTTCAAGTGTTACAAAACTGTATTTGACATATAAAATATTTAGTCAGTTGAATCTAACCAGAATGTCACAGCAGCAGGTGCTCACACCACCTACGAATGACATCACCCAAACTGACAACACTATAAGAATGTTGGAAGCATAGATAAGAAAGAGAGGAAAGATAAAAATTGGCATGAATTAACCAACATCAACCCAACACACGTTCTACAGAGGTTGCACTGAAGCACTGTGACATAAAGTACAACCAAAATGAGCAAGTCAAACTAGATAGATTCATGTCAGTAGTTGTTAGAGATGATACAAAAAAATAAAATAGAGGCAAGTAGGGTAATCAAAAATGAAATATAACATAAGCATGAAGAATTAAAGGCGGGTGAGACCAAAAAATTAGTTAAGGCAGGTCAATATATTCCTATATTAATTTTTTGGATATAGGACCTTTTTTCCAAAATCTAAATCGTAAACGGCATCTATAAAAATTATTAATGCAAGGTACGTTTATTTTTATAGCACAGTTCAGTACAAAGACAATAGTTTAATATTACTTAAAGAGCGAAATGGAAGGAAAATAAAAGCAAGAAAAGTTAAAAACATGAGGTAAAGATAAACGTGTTACATGTTTGTTTTAAAACAAGCATGTTTTACATCCTGAATTTCATTACCCTTTAAATTAAGCTCATCTCCCAGAGGGAATAATTGACATGTCGTTTTGGAAAGTAATGTATAGTATTTGTCATTTTTTTAATAAAACTTAAGGGATGAAAAAAACAACCGGGTTTGGTAGGAAAAATGTAAGATTTGATTTTTAAGCTACATCGCCCAGCCTAGTACAGATATTATTTATTCTTCAACCAGGTAATACATTATGACCCATCATTTAATAGCTTCCCTGCATGCAAAACAACTTGGCTTGGTCTGGCTATGGATAAAAACAATCTGGGTGTGTTCTGGGATGTCAAAGCAAGGACAAAAACAACACCTATGAAAATTGACAGGATGCAAATATCCCAACTGAACCTTGTATGGTAGAAACACACTTACATTATAAAACCTGAACAAAACCGACACTCCCATTACTGTCTAGCACAGCTAAACAATTACAAAACACGTTAGTCCATGAAAAGCCCTGATACACTAACTCACTCAAAGTCTACTTAACTTTAAAATGGATACAGACACTGGCTAACGTGTATTAGCCGTGGCTTTTTAAATACACTTAAATATGAACGAAGTTCTTTCTACCTGCTCTGTAACGCCGCTTCCTACCTGTTGTTTGGTGTGATGTTTGAGGTAAGCACATGAATAGCACCGTAAAAATCAGTAACTTTGAACTTGCTGAGATGCAACCGCTTTTCAGTTTCATGCATCCCGCCATGATGATTTTCTTAATCCCCTCCTCCTCTAACGTCTTTTCCGCTTAGCGCCGTTCGAGTCAGCCAATCAAAAGCCCAGCTCTGATGGCGTCATTTTTACCTTTTGACTATGTTGAGTTTAAAATCGTAATATTAATTGATTTATTTTTCTCGTTTTATTATAGATACTATTCCTTCTTAGTTTTTTATTTGTTTGGAACATGATTTGGTAAATTGCTTACGACAACAAGTTACAGTCATTTTGAAGTTTCTCATAAACAGACGGTGTAAATAGGAAAACCATTAAAACCTGTCATCTCTTTAAAAAACATTTACAAAGTATTTTGCTTTAATTTTAGCCTTACAGTATAGGCTACTCAGTTTTTGTCGTTTTATCTTTTTTTCTGTTTTGCTTTGTGATATCATTTTCTTCTGCCTTTCAGCAGCCATGTTCTGTTCTGTAAAATCTCATTACAAAAAAGGTTTAAATTCCCAAGTCCTGTTTTTCTATCCAATATTGCCAACCGGGCCATTTTTCATTGGATAATTCACAGAATCAAATTTAAAACCTAAATTGTAAATTTTTAACAGTAACAAGACATTTTGTAAGTTTTCACTGAAATATTTTTAGTAAAAAATACATTTTTTATTCGACCCTTTAAGACTAAAACATAATTTGATGAAAAGACTGAAGCGTCAGTTCAACCAACTGTGTATTAAGATGAATCATCTTGTAGATGTTCTGGACCTGTTGAAAAAAAAATTGAAGTTGTCATTTAAAAAAACACGATAGTCAACTTTTTTGTCTCTTTAAAGATCTTCTTTGATCATGTTTTAAACTTTTTTTGTGTTTGTCAAATAGTCAGCACTGCAACACAGTGTCTTCAGTCAGAGGATTCTCCAGGACCACTGCAAGAGAGACCACTATAGAAGATCCTTCTTGCCAACAACCATTAGCACCTACAACAAGTTGTTAAATACACCCCATCATATGAATTACAGCAAAATGTGATTTCACCCTGGTATTAACAATATCTTTGAATTGTAGTGAACCTAATTAACCTAATATTATA
>JAUZNJ010106139.1:9003-20608 GCA_034780135.1 Jordanella pulchra | reverse complement strand
TAACACCAGATCTTTAACCGAACCTTCAGTCTAAACCCACCGGGACAATAATTGGACTAAATCTTAAATTGTTTTTTTTCTTCTGGTAGATAATTGTCGATAAGTACAAATGCATGAACAGAGACTGCAAGGCTGAGGTCTTTATTTAGTGGAAAAAAAGCCAAATCTTTCAACTAAGCTGTAAGATTTCTCACTACTTGTTGTGTTTTCAACAGCAAATAGTCAACATGTGGGTCTGCAGACTGAGCTTTGTCCATCCTGGTCTAAAACCCAACATCACTGATAAACTCTTCATTCCTAAACACGTCAGGAATCCTTCATTGAAACTAAACATTTCTGCTCCACAACCAGAACCAAAGAGTCGTGCTTGAATCTTTCCAACAGTCCAAAGGTTAAAGGTCAAAACGCAGAGAGGTTACCATGTTTTTCTGCCTCGTTGGTGACTGGTTGGAGATCCTTATCCAGCCGCTGCTTGAACAGGTTGTGTTCCACGTCCAGCTGCTGCTCACCAGCCACGTCCATCGCATCTATGCTGAGATCTGACAAACAGCTTCATGAACTCGAGTCCAGGCAGGTTTGAGCAGAAGGTTTAAAACAGGCATGAACTTACAGGCGCAGGGCATGTGAGGGAAGATGACGTCGATGTTAATTTTGAGTTTGTCTCCTCTCGACGTGTCGACGTAGAGCTCAGGGTGGACCTGAGGAACAGGAGCAAACTTTCATGAAAACACAAAACAGAAAGATTTACATTATTTGGACCAAAATAAAAGCTCTAAACTAGACAGTGGACTGTGACAGAAACAGCAGGAGCCGCTCTGCTGCTTCAGGCCGCCTGTAACCGATGGAACTAGGAATTCTGCTTTTTAGCAGAAGTTACCTTAAGTTCTACCTCACCTATCTTCTGCAGCAACCCAAAGCTCCAAACTACACCTGCAGATCCACGTATGAATGGAATAAAACAACAATCTCAAGGTTTTTGGAACGGTCTAGTCAAAGTCCTGATCACCTTAAGCAGGCTGGAGGAGCTGGAAATCCTTCCAAAACACAAATTAAACAAATTCAGCAAAAGAGAGTGGGTCAAACCTCCTCTACAGTTTTGTTAAAGACTGAATACCAGCTAAAAAACACTGATTGAAGGAAGTTGTTGCTGCCGACGCTGGAGGCTATTAGGATGAGAACCAGGTTGGTTTGGACAAATCCGCTAAATAAACCAAACATCTTTTTAGGTTTACCTTTGTCTGATATTGACATCACCAACAGGTGAAACTCTGCAGAGCGAGGAATGATACGAACTACAAAACACAAAGAAACAAAAGAAATCCAACAGGAGGAAATGATTCTTGAAGCTGCAACACGAGCTTTGGTTGCTTATTTCCAGATAAAGGACCCGACCCAACCAGTCTGATGGGAAACCCTCGCCTGGTACTTTCAGGTATTTAAAGCAGGCAGACTGCTTAGAATCAGACTAAAACCAGCCCAAATCTTTCATCTTTTACCAAACATGAAATAAAAAGCTGATAATCCTTCTCTGTGAAGAGATGGATTAAAAAAATCTCTACATGAAGAACAACTGAGGATTAACAGATTTCCTGATAAATCTCTGCAGTTTTACGTCTTTATAAATTGGAACAATCGACTGAAGCCATTCCAAAAAGCTGCAGCTTAGGTGCGTAAGGATTTAATCCCACATGGACGGCATACGATGATCAGAAGAGGAGGATGAACTCACCTCTTTAGTCAGGTAGTACTGCAGCTCGGAGACAAACAGGATCAGCATGATGATTCCGCTGATAATGGTCACTGAGGACAGACATGGAGCCATAACAGACGTCAAAGGAAAATCTGAACAGAAATCTGTTAGATTCTGAGTTTGATCCGAGGAAAAAACGTTTCTTTTCCACATTTTGAAAGTTTCGCCCCATTAGCTGGTAGTTTTATGGCGGTAAGATTTAAACTGAATACAATCCATTAAAACATAACCCCACAGTGTTCGTTTAAAAAACAGTTTTTATTTTTCAGTCCAGCAGGAAAAACTCCCTGAAAACCTGAGATCTAGAAACTGCTGGTTGCTTCGAATCGGGACAGAAACACAGACATGCAGCCTGAACTTCCCACAGAGATCAAAGGAATCAGCTTCGACTTTTATCTGTTTGAAATTCCTAAAATTATTAACATTTATTTCATTTAATGTTTAGAATCAAACTGATTATCAAAATATTTCTGGTTTTATTGTCATTTTCAACATCTCTCCTTTATTTACCTGTAAAGAACATCTATGTTAATCAAAGCTTTGATAAGAATAAACTTCCATTGAAACGTTGAAGGACCAAAAGCTACAGAATCTACTGAATCAAAGTTAACTCAGGACCAGAAACACCAGTGGGTTTCTATTGTTTGACTTTTGGAAGCTCCTACAAGAGAATCGTTACTCAAACATGAGGGACCAACGGAACAGCAAGATCCTCATCCTTCAGATACACACAGGGATCAGGCTGGTATCCTCAACATTCATCACTAATTTACAAAGTTAAAAAAGTAAATGTCAAACCGTTTAAGATATTGACTCATTAGTGTCAGACAGACAAGGACCAAGACTCATTTTTATCAATTGTAATCTGTTTATCCTTTAAAAGTTTCTAAAGTTTGTTTTCTATGATGCACAGAAAATTTGGGCCAATATCCACGAGTAAGAAATTGCTGTAATGGCTGATTAATGATATTATATATATTAGATACTTTTTCTATTAAAAAGCGACGACTGATAATGTATCAGATCTGAAGCTGCATCACTTTTACACAACAAATAACACAAGCATATTTTTTGAAACAAAAAATGCAAAACCAGGTAACAATAACTACAATACAGTGTCACAATTTTTAAAATACCCAACAATAAGGAAAAAAAAGATAAAAATATAGAAACAATGGTAAGAACTTTCTCACATTTTTTACATCACTAAATATTGTTGAATAAATAATTGTTTCTAAAAATATCTGAAAGGATTAAATTATAAAATTCTCAACAAAGATACCTTAATTAATGTAAACTATAAAGATCCCATTTGTTTGTTAATTCTGATAAAAATAATTTCCTTTGGCATGTGATCATAGATTAAGCCTTTAAAGGAGATAATTAAAGCAAAGTTTTAAGTTTTATCTGAACAATAAAAATAGATTCAAAACATCATCTATGTGGTTTAAAGTCTGACATTAAACCTCATATTTAAAACTGCAGTTTAAAAAAGAAAAACATGAAGTTTCAGTTGTAAACAAAAGGTAAAGGATGATAATATTACATTTGGAACCTGATGTTTATATTGATAACAGGAATTCTGAGTCTGTTCTACCTGAAGACAGATTCACCAACAATAGGCTCTATATTAATAAAGTACAAACATCTGTAATGTCAACATCTCCCTTCTTACCACTGAGCTGGTTGTAGATCTGTGGAAGATTTTAGAGAGTAAATGTCTGTTTTCAGGTTGAAAATATTCTTAAATGGTTTAAACGTGAAAGCTCTACCGTTTCATTTATATAAATGATTAATTTAACCCTGCTGTCAGCAGCCTTAGCCGCAGCAGCGGTAGCTAGCTCCCTGATTTGTCTGATCGGTTAAAGACTCTTACCGGTCGCTCCTGCCCACGTCTTCACTCGGAAATCCTCCAGAGTTTTGGGGAAAGCGTCAAACTGCTTCAGCTTATTTAACGTGTCCATTTTCTCCGTGAGAAAATCCACCCGAACACCACAGAACCTTATCGGAGCCCTCCTGCTCTCCAGAAACACATCGGTCCCTTCACTTCCGCAGCACGTGATACGGAGATCAGCCAATCAGTACCAGCCGCGTCAATTTCTATTTTTTTTTTTCTTTTCACAAAGCTTTATTGAAAAAAAATTGATGGCAGATATTACCTAAAACCTATTGACGAAGAGAAAGAAAGGCAAGGGCATTTTTGGAAGACTGTAAGAACACTGGTTTGAATCCCAGTGTCCTGGGTTAAATGTAGAAGACAAATTCCGCTTTTAGCCTCAGTAGTAGTGGAGAGGAATAAAAACTATATGTAGAGATACCAGAAATAGAACAGGCCATCTTAATTTCTGAGGAAAACGGTTAAAAAAAACCTAAAACAACAGTTTCAGTTTGTCTAATTTTAGTTTTATTCAGAAGATTACTATTAACAAATTCAAATCTTCCAGAAAATCTTAACACTATATAAAATCAAAAAAGTCAAACTAAAAAGGAGGTGGATTTAGAGCACATGTACCCAGTTTCTATGTAGTGTCTGCTGGGCTTCCTGAGGCAAGTTTCATTTATTAAACCTGACTGAAGGGAACTGTTTAAAATAGAGTAAATTTTGAGTAAAACTATTTTTCCAAGAGGTCTTCCCCTATAGAGCCCAAACAAATGTCTGATATGATGCCCATCTGTGAAGAAAAACTGGGGAAAGTTTTTGAATGTCTGATTAAAAAACCTTTAGCAGAGTTTGTTTTGACCCAATGTCAGATCCCTTGCCGCCTGAAAACGCCCTTAAAATATGACAATTCCAAACTGACCAACTAGAATCAGCTTTTAAAATGATCATAAACCAGATTCGAAGTTTGAAGAGACTTTGATCCACTAGAACACCTGTAGGCTAACAAACTGTTTGAGGTAACAAAAAAATGCAGTTCTTGTTTTTATGTACGAAATAATGGGTCTAAAACCTTTAAAGCCCAAAGGGTCCAGATCAATATAAGGTTAATTCAAGCTGCAAATATTACGACTTTTTAATCAAATAAAACTTATTAAATACATATTAGAGGAAATATGTTTCCATTTTAAATAAACCAAAAATTTGTTTGCATTTTTAAAGCTTTTGCTGAAAAAGTGGAAACATAGATTTTCTGGATTTTGGAATCATTGAAAAATCAGGAATAAAAACAGTTTCTAAACTAATGAGAAAAAAATGATCTGAAATCTTCATTGTTCTGGAAGTTTAAAACAATTATTCTTAAAGCTCCTAACATGGGTATTTGTTATACTTTATTCAAAACCTTTACTTGGCTCTTTATCTTTTTAGCCATAAGTAAGAGCCTTTGTTGACGGACCAAAAGGCCACTTGTAGCTGAAGCCCAGGTGATATCCATCCTCATTTCCTTTAAAGTGAGAAACAAAACTGATCATTTGTTCATCAGGTCTGGATCTGCAACCAACAGACTCACACTTCTTGTTCTGAACAAATACTGTTGAAATAATCGCTCTTTTCAAACTTTCACATTCTGTCTTCGCTGACAAAAATACTTTATTCACTTTAAAGTTTTTGGCCTCCAGGTTCTTCCAAACGCTCCAAAAGAAAATAAAAATATTTACATCATGACTATCCCAGACTGAGCTGCAGGTTCATTGAACCATGAAGGTAAAAAGTGTTTTTGCAATGTTCCGGGTCGCTGTTCGTCTCATTGAGTTTTCAGTTTTTCTACAAACAGCGCCATCACCACTCCGTACAGGAACGCCCCCGCCAGGAGCAGGGCCGTGCTGGAGAGAGGCCCGAGTGACAGCAGGGCCCCCAGTGCGTAGAAAAGGAGCAGCAGCAGCAGCGTCCTGTAGCTGGCCAGCGGGCGCAGGCTCAGCCGCGGCTGCAGGCTTTGCTCCAGAGTCCGCCGGGACATCGGGCTGCACCTCAACCGGACCGAGGAGTCTGGATCCGTCAGGTAGCGGCGGCCGAGGCGACCCAGGAAGTCGGAGCGCGAGCAGAGAGCGCTCATGTGGGCTTGGAACTGAAATCAGAGAACAGGGCAGGTTCATCTTTTTATTCTGTGTTGATCTGATGGTCCACGGTGCTACAGAAGCTCTGATCTGTTTAAGTGGTTTGGATCGGTGCAGCAGCAGAATCTGCAGTGTCCAGCTCACCCTGTCGTTCAGCAGAGAGGACACTCTGTAGAGGAACCGGACCAGCAGCGCGCTCTCATAGCTCCGGATGGGCTGCAGCTCCGGGTCCCCCTGATACT
Source organism: Jordanella pulchra (assembly GCA_034780135.1). Classification (NCBI taxonomy): domain Eukaryota; kingdom Metazoa; phylum Chordata; class Actinopteri; order Cyprinodontiformes; family Cyprinodontidae; genus Jordanella; species Jordanella pulchra. Next base: position 14,623 of record JAUZNJ010106139.1, on the reverse strand, counting down.
GGACTTCAAACCTGCGCAGCCCGTTTATGATCTGCAGAAACACACAGAGGGTGAGAGGATAGCTAACCTGGTGGTGCTCCTCCTCCTGATGGATCCGACACCAACCTGCCTCCTGCCCAGGTCGGTCAGAACCAGCCCGTTCTCCCCCTGGATGCAGTCCGGCAGCTGCCTGGAGTGGCCGTCGTCCTGGGAGGAGCTGAGGTTGGACAGGAGCTGAGCCAGCTGACCCGGGTTCAGCTGGAACACAGACAGATACAGACATGAGGAGCTGCGCCGAGCCGGATCCTCACAGGGGTCCAAACCGGACCTGACCTTAAAGATCCCACACAGATTCTCCAGAGCTCGGTCCAGGAACTCGTGGGTCTTCTTCAGACATTCCCCGCTGTCCTCTGGCTCGGCACCAGGAAACGTGTTGTTGAGGTCGGAGGAGCCGAGTCCGAACCAGGAGAGGAAGGAGCTGTTGGCCGCCGCCTCGTTAGAGTGATCCGATATCCTCTTCGCCGTGTGCCGCGCCTGTGCGATGATCTGGATGAACTTCATGACCTGCAGGGAGGAGAGCGACACTCTGAGCGAGGCTGAAGAACTTTAATGAGAACGGATCTTTGAACGGAACCAAACTGAAACTCACCGCTCCTCTGACCTCAGAGCCAAACATCTGCTTATACTGACAGTCCTGCCCTTCCAGGGAATACACATGGCTCTTCACCTTGAACACCGTATCCATCACCACCCGTTGCCGTGACGACAGGTAGCTCCCCCCCTGGCTCGGTGTAAGGTATCCACGAGGTTGGCGGTGGTGGAGGACGTGGTCTGGCTCCAGGAACAGCTGCTCACCTGAAGAGAGACACCAGGAAATGCTAATGAGACCAAAGACGGCTGCAGACTGAGGACGTAAACAAAACATCTGCTATTTATCAAATCTGTCTGATGATTTGATAAAGTCTGCTTTTGGTGTTGTAATGTTACCACCGGTTTTAGCAGGAGGTGTAAGGATAGAGGCCTGCTGCAGCAGAAAGATGAATAATCCAACAGTCTGGTCTGGGATTATTTATACTGTTTGTGGATTTTATGCTGAGACAGTCCTGATCCGATATCGATCAGAAATCTGTCTGATATCAGCCAAATAGATTAGAGTATACAGACCTGCATCTAAAATCTCTGATAAGCTGTAGCTGATAGAAACGTAACTAATTCCTTTACTGTAACCCATTGGCTGTCAGTCCTTCTTATTCCTTTGGTTTTGGACAATCGTTCTTCAAGTAAAGCCTGCTTTATGTTTGATGCTTCTGTGGGGTCTTCACAGCCTAATGATGTATTTTAGCATCTAAGTGGACAAACAAGGTGGACGAGTGTCACCTCCAATATAATCATCTTCAGACATCCTGTGATTTAGCCCATGAATATCATTACAAGCAACATTGTTAAAAACTTATGGAAAGAAATCACTACTTTGTAAAAAGAAAGACTCCATAAACTCCTTCAGTTATCGTCTAAATATCAACCATGTAGATGTGCTGCATGGAAGAGCAGCGTAACATCTCTACTGTTCTGATAAGACTAGAAGCCTTTGAATTAGAATTAAATATAATTCTAATATAATGACGTAACATTTTGTTTTTAATTCAGTTTATTGTAAAAAATATATATTTAGCCTTTCGTGTTATGGAAAGATGTTCTTGGTCCAAAAGAAATCTCAGGTTATAAGAAGATGGCCACTTATCGATCAATAAACTTTAAATTAACTCATTAGCTGCGTCTCTAATCTCACATAGAGGAAGCTGCAGAAATCCTCCAGCTCCTGTTCAGCAGACTGAGATGAGAAGGTTCCTCACCTTTCTGGATCATCTCGACCAGGTTGGGCTGAGCGAACACTTTGGCCACCCTGAACACCATCAGGGCGTTTTTGGCGTTGACCAGGTCCGTTCTCAGCGCTCGGTTCAGAAAGCCCTGGAAGAGCTTGGTGTAGAGGAGCAGGTTCTCGTGGACAAACGACTCCCTGCAGCAGAGCTTCGGTCAGGATTTGGATTTCAGACAGAACCGGTCTTAACCAAAAACTTAAAGCAGTTCCACCAACCATTTGTCTGGGACGATTCTGTTTTGGTCGGGTTGGGGATTGGTCTTCTCTCCTGTGTATCTCCAAGGCTGAATGTAGCTGAGCCACGTTTCCAGAACCTGAAGTCAGAGGAAGACCAGAACTAACTGGATGACTTATTATCGTCTTCATTACTTCTATGTTCAAACTGAACGTTGGACCAAATCTGCTCATGGTCCAATGTTCTAACACCAGCTGTGTCTTTAACTGCAGACTTCAAACCACTGAGCAAATGTGATCAAATCCAACTCAGAAATCAGACCTTCCTTCTTCCCTCCTGCTATCAGCTCTTCATTTAAGATTGTTAGTTTGGTTTCAACTGTTTAAACAAAATGTAACTAGAAGTTATGAAGCTGTGAATAAAACTAAGCTGGAAGGTTTAATCTGAGGTTCATTAAGATGCGTTTGATCAGGAGGTAAACCGGAAGACAGACGGTGGAAAACGTACGGCTCTGAAGGAGGCATCCAGAGGCCAGTGTCCGAAGCAGTGCTGCAGGAACAGGTAGAGCTTCTGCTGCACGAAACGCTGCACCACCACCCTGCAGGAAGTGACATCACGCTGGTTAAGGTTCAATGACACACAGAAACGTGCAAATAAAAACAAATAGCATCTTTACTCAGTTTTTCTACCTGCTTTTTACAGAACGAGCTCATTTAATATGAAATAAACTCTCTGGTCGGCTGAGATCCATCCTCAGATCATCTGTCTAAACTCTGATCCACATCCGGCTCCATCAAACTATTATTTTCTAATGGAAACTTTCCTCGGCAAGTTTGGAGTTTGTGTAAAATCGGCTCCTCATGAAGAGAATCATCAAACCGTATTCCTTCTACTGCCAGAGGTCACAGCTTCAGGACAGAAGCTGCAGTGAAGCGGTTCGCTTTAGAAACAAACGCTTCTGGTTCTGACAAAACCTAAACCTCTGCTGTTATGTCCCTGCAAAGCTCCGGTACCTGCTGCAGCTAGAACTGCACCTCAAGTCCTTCCTTCAACAGGTGGGTTGAACAGAAACTGGACTGCTGCTGCTGATCTGAGGTTTGGTTTCCATCGGGTACAGAGGTGAGGAACGAAAACAGACCTAAAGCTGAAGCGACCATCATATCGTCAACGAAAGTCCAACAGAAGGAGAATCTGTCCCTCAGGTAGAAGTTCAGCTGTGATGAAGGATCAGAGAGGAAACATGGAGATCACCAGCAGCGCTGCTGGACCCTGAAGGAAAACCTAGCTTTGTAGCAGCAGCTCTGTGTCCTGCAGCCGTTTCACCTGATCATGACACCAGAACCCAAACACAGATGTGTTCGGTGTCAGATCTGCTCTGAGGGTCTTCAGCTCATCTAATCAGAGCAGCTTTTCTCTGCAGGGTGATCAGTCTATTAAAGCTGCTTCAGAAACACTGAGTCTGACCTCTTGAACTCCTCCAGTGGGCTGGTGTGGGTGTGGGAGTGGGCTGCGGGCGATGAGGACAGCTGCTCGGGCTTCAGACTGTTGGAGAAGGCGTGCAGATGTTTCACCAGGAGGCGCACCACCAACACGTGTTCCTCCGATGGACTGAAGGGCTCCTGAAAACAAAGCCAATCACAGAGCGTTCCACACCAATCATTTCAACCTGATCCAGGAAGCAGCCAATCACAGCAGGCCCCGGTCCAAAGTGAGGTCCCACTCTACCAGTCCTGAGGAGCTCTGGGTCAGAGGATTTCTCACAGAATTTAGATGATGTCCAAGTTTTCTAAGTTCTTCCTTTAATCCTCTGGTTCTGTTCTAATAGAAGGTCCAACAGGACGAGCGCTGGGACCTCACTTCCTGCCACAAGCCTGATCTTCTGCAGCCATCAGCCATCCCCTCAGCAGCCAGTCATTAACAAACTCATGCAAAGACGGTCCTGATTTCAAACGTGCTCTGAGGAGCAGCAGCAGCAGTGAGAACATGAAAACGATCCAGAACCTGTTAGAACCGCATGCATTAACACAGAACCACAGATGCATCTCCAAAGCTCTGCTGCAGGATCACGCCTGCTGTCGAGGATCCTTCTCTGCAGTAAAAACTGGTTTTAGTTGGTTCAGGTTTACTGAGCCCGAACTCTGCGGGTCTGAAGGATTTAACCTTCTAAAAACTGAAGCAAAACATTGAATTATCTAAAATGTCTTTATTCATAATTTAACGGTTTATTGAAGCCTCTGATGATGTGTTAAATGCTTTCTGTTTCTGCATTTTCATTCTTGTAAATAGACTGTTGGTCTTATGCAGAAGTATCACAATTTTGCACATTTCTTCAGGCCTGTTTGCCCAGTAGAAAGTCTTTTTTTTTTTTTAAACAAAATAAAAATCCTTTTTTTGTTCCAGTTCTTTAAGCTTTGTTTGCTTTTGCATGTTTCTATTGACTTATACAGTCAGAGAAGTATCCTCGACTGAACTCAGCTGGCTGCAGGTTTACCTCCAGGAGGCCCCAGAGGGGCGGGGGTGAATGAAAAGGTAAAAGTACTTGGTAGGTGTGGAAGGTCCCAGAGCCTGGTGGGGCGTGGGGTTGGCACGGCATGCTGGACATACTGAGGCGGTACTGCAGCAGGGCCAGCTGTTCACCCGTAACCACCAGGGAGGGGGACGACGATGGGAAGGACAACGACAAGAGGAGGAGCACAGAGGAAGAGGGGGAAGTGGTGGAAGGGAGGGACACATGAGAAAAAAAAGGAGAGCAACCAGGAAGAAACATTTGGCCAAAAAGGTTTAGGAGAAAAAAGAAAAAAAAAAAAAACACAGGAGAGGAGACAAACAAGAAGAAAATATTGACTGTGGGAACAAAACATTTCATCTGATGGTGGCCAGAAGAGTCCAGCTCCAGTCCTACAGGCGGGACGAAAACGGCCGAAACATCTCAGCCTGACATCAAGTTATAGAAGAACTTTACTGAGCGTGCAGGACGTCTTCCTGAGGACTGAGGCTGGACAAACTGCAGACTGAGGGGGAGACATGCTGCAGGGATGGACACACTGGCAGCTGCTTAGGATGTCAACAGGGAGGACAAATGATGGACAGTTTGTCCCTCAGCAGAGCAACAGCTGTCTCCACCACTTAGAGACCAGCAGCTTTAAAGCCAGCATCCATCCCAACAGGTTAACAGAAGAAACTCAGGCTGGAAGATTTGGGTTTGAATCCATCAGAGGGGAGAACATCTCCGCTCAAATCAAACTCAAAATGTCCCAAATGTCTCAGCAGGAGTCCTCTGGCTCTAAGGAGCAGAATGACGATGGGATGTTTCCTCTGATGCTCCACAGAGCAGAGATGTTTGAAACCAGCAGGACAAGCAGCAGCTCTGAAGTCAACCTGAAAGTTCTGGATGTTTCTGGTTTTAAACAACATTCCTGCACCAGGAGTCCAGAGGAAACGGTTCTGGTGGGACCATGGTGTCCCAGTCTGGTCCATGTCATCATGCATGTTGTTGGGAGGAACACCAGCATTAAGTCTCAGCACAGCACTGATTCTGATCGGGTTTGCAGGTCCAAGTCAACATGTCCACTGAGCAGAACAGATCC
>JAUZNJ010106128.1:0-20609 GCA_034780135.1 Jordanella pulchra | reverse complement strand
TGTTCAATATCCCTTTTACATATGCAGTAAGATTAACTGTATTAAACACTAAAAATAACCATTTTTCCTCAACAGAACCCTTCTGATACTACTAGTTGTTTTTTTCAACAAATATTCTTAAACCTTTTCAGGAGCTCTAGGTAGACATTTGTGACTCACTATATCTCAAAAACATTTGTATTTCTGAGCAGATGTGCGCACATAAACTCATGTCTAAAGCAATGAATAAATATATTAAAGGTAAGACCAATAGAATTTAGCAGCTATGAAGTTTAGAAGTAAAAGCAATGGAGTAAAAAATAAACTACAAGTGAAACTGTTTGAGAACTGCAGCAAAGAAGAACTTGTTAATTTGGGTTAACCAAAGTGAAGGAACAGCAACTGGTTGCTTAGGTGGTATTATTAAAAAAAATTGCTTTTTGTTCTAACAACTAAAGTGTACATTTATAATGTTGGTTTAAATGTACTGGGACTTTAGCTGCTACTGGAATTGAGTTGTTCAATAAAATATTAGATGTATTTATTTTCAGATTATATAGATGTTAAAGAATGCCATTGCTGCTTTGTTTGTTTGTGCATTTGTTCATTTGTGTGTTTCTTTCTTTCTTTCTTTCTTTCTTTCTTTCTTTCTTTCTTTCTTTCTTTCTTTCTTTCTTTCTTTCTTTCATTTTGACAGGAAACCCCCAGCTGGGTTTGACAATATGCCATCTGTTAAGTATAGCATATTGCCAAACAAGAGAATCCATGATGCTGTGTCCTTGTTTCTATTTTTAGGTGTGAGAACCTTTTTATAGAACATAGAAATATAATTTCATTGAAACACTTGGCTATCTTCAATCTGAAAAAAAACAAAAAAACTCATGGCCTAAGCCAGACAACTAAAAATCTGTCTTCTCTACTCTTTCGTTAATTATTAAATGACTGAACTAACAAAGAAATGATTTATCTGTTTAACCTGTTTTTGTGCAAAAATCTATTTGAACTTACTTTATTAAATGTATGGTTAGATTTCAGATTGTTCCTAGAGATAATTGAATAAACTTATAACATCAAATCCCACACCCAGTTTTATACAAAAGTTCCAGTTTATTCTTTATATCCAACCTATCAGAATATGTAATAATGTCTGTACGCTTTCTGCACATTATAATTGTGAAATTTGAACCATTTATGTAATTCACATCATTTAGTTTTCTGCAAGGAAATATTTGATAAAGCTTCATCGTTGCAAAAATACTCCCATCTATCTATATATATCTATTTGTGTAAATGAGCAGTGCCTCTCTTTGAGGCAGAAAACCAGAGCTGTCATTAGTCTGTCTCCAAATACACCCACTGGCTCTAATGATGCAAAAGTAAAAAAAAAAAACGTCCGACTGTGCCCGAGCGTGAGCCTTTTGATGGCTAAGAAGAAAGAAAGAAAATAGGTGAAAAAGATTTGATGAAAGATATATGGTGTCATGCACATTATAAGGTGAGGACTCGGTTCCACTTGTTAGGTGGAAGGTGTGCTGTTTTTTTCCCCCTTGTTTTTGGTTTTATTTTAATTTGAATTTTAACTCCAAATATGTCTGTCTGTCATGGAGCTCTTTCATGTCCCTCCTTTGAGGGGGCTTGGATATGATTAGGCACGATCAGTTAATTCCATGTAGAGAGATGACTGGATCTCTTTTTTTTTTCATCATTAGTAAAGATGAGCCTTCTTTCCCTGCAACCTGGAAGTTTAGTTAACAGGTACTCTTTTTTCTGCCAATAAAAAGCCTTCCTGAGAATTAGCTAAATTATATTCCTTAAGCATGGCTTAAGAAAAGAAATAAAAAGTCTCCACCCCTTATCTGTCTCTTTTGCTGCTTCATCACTGCAAGCTCAGTGGTCCTGTGGTTCATGTGAGTGATATGAGGCTAATATGTGGCGAGCTAATGCATGCCTGTCACCAGTAAAAGGAGTGTGAGCACTCCAAAGTGCACCGCATGCTGAATCCAAACGAGAGGGGTGGGGGGGGGCATTAAATATTCCTTTTGATTACATATCCAGCTGCATATTCTCACACAGGGATTTTGCTTTTAACAGAATGTGCTGTACACAAGCACTTTGCAGTTTAACAAATATTTCTCCCCTGGCAATGTCTCAGCCCACTAGTGGTTTAGTATTTAATCCTTCCCAACAAATCCAACTACGAGATCCACCCAGGGGTGAGCAGGGAGGTGCCATCTCTACAAAGGGAATTATTGACAGTATTAAGCCATCTGTTTACAGTAGAAAAGCAGTTTTGTATCATCAAGAAATGTATGCTTTAAATCCCTTTAGGGTATTTGTAAGCTAAAACTTTGTTGGTACTGTAATGATGATAGTGACCTTGCATCTGGAGAGCTGCATTGGCAGGTTTTACTAATGTAGCTGGGAATTCTTAAGGGAATATTAATGTTAGCTGAAGCAACTTCTCAGACCTGCTTACAGCAGTTCTCACCCCCATGTCTCCTTAAAAAAAAGTCTATCTTCTCATCTTTGGCTGTGTACTGAAAACTCATTAGGACCACAGATCAAAGAGTGTGGCAGCAGGCGTCTGAACTGGACACTGTAGGCTGTTTCCAACTATTTATCACCACTACAGCTATTTTGGCCTCCAAAGTAATCTGCATCCAAATCACACCACAGCTTTTCTCTATAATCATACCATTTTGGTGGCAACCATCTGCAACCTTGCAACAAGTATATTCTGGAAGCGTATGGCTGCCGAATTAAGAAGCATATTAACTGGTTTGAATAGCAAACTGTTTCATCGTTGTCTTATTGAAGATGTTATACAGCTTAAAAAAAAACACTTAGAGGTGTCATGTGCAACTGAGCTGAGTGTAACAACAAAACATAATTTATTTCACTAGGATTTGATGTCTTAGTTGAACACAACAGACTAAATTAAAAAGAAAATAGAATGAAGCATTTCTATTCAGCTGTTTTCAGCTAGTTGTTTTCATAATAGTCTTTTGCTATATTAGCAGCTGTGATTTGAGTTGATGGTCATTTTTGCCCGTTCTTCTTTGTAAAATAGCTTGAGTGCAGTCAGACAGGATATATACATTTTTTAAGTCTTATAGCAGAGTGTTAAGCGGATTTAGGCCTGGATTTTACATGGACCTACATCATTCAGATGTAACTGTATTGGGTTGCAGTCCGGGTAGGTGGTGAACTCCCATCCAGGTCAAACTGCGTTCAGCTCATCCATTTTACCTGTCAACTCTAATTCTCCGCACCTGTTTAATAAAAGCATCCCAACCAAATGCTGCAACCACCCCCCGTTTGGTTACTGTGTTGAGGGTGACCTCATCCAGAAGCCCTATATGGCTTTAAACAAACTGGAAAGTCACTTGTTTTGTCTTATAACCTGCCTTGGGTGGAATCATGTTTTATTTTCATATAATGCCATTCTATTTCACAGAACTGCTGCATTAATACTTCATAACTGTGGTGACTTCCAAGACGTTTGATTCTTTAATGTGTCTCAACGTAATGGATTCTCAATACAACTTTCTAAGTAAGAAATACAAACACTTTAATTGTAAAGTGTTTTGATTTGCAATTTATAAAGGTGAAATCAAACTCAGACAGTAGAGCCACAGGCACCCCGATGTGAAATCAATACACTGCATAAAATCCCAGAATGATGCTCAGAAGTTAAGGCGTGTAATGTCACCTGATGTGGAAAAAATTCTAAGGTGATTTCATGAACAAGAAAAATCATTTGTAATGTTTTTTTTGATTAGCATTAAGTGGAAAGTTTTAAAAGAACAAGAGAAGTGAATTAATTACTTTTTAATAAACTGTTCACAATGTAAGGCTAAAATACAGGTAATTTTCATGATTCAAAAAAATGTCTAATTTAGAAACATAATTATTGAAAATTTCTAAAAGGATAAGCAACCACCAAGTTTTCTATTAACAAGTAGAATACCTGAAATTCACTTTAGACTTCATCTTCCTCTCAGCTGTAAACTGAAAACTGTATTTTTCTTTTTTCATACCTTGATTCTGAATCAACTGCACATCAAGGCTTCAGGTCAAACAACAAGCTTCCTGTTAATATCCTTTCACCTATAGGCAAACATGCCATATATGGGCTTAAACACATATTTGTTCTCTTACATAAGTAAATGACCTCAGACAGCCCACGGAGAGCAGGTGATGAGCAGGACTAGTAGGTCATCTGTCTGACATTGCACACGCAAATCAAACACATTAAAGGTAATAAAGTGAGTTGTATAAGCAGGCCTGAGCTGTTTGGGTCTTTTCTTCCATGCAACTCTCTTCTGCCTGTGTACAGAAAAAAGAGGCAGCACAGGGATATATCATGTTTTATTTTCTATTCGTTGGGTTCATTGTGTTCAAATACTATAAAGAACATAAAGTAACCAAAAGGGGGGGAAAGCCTGTGATGGATGAACCATATGAGTAGTTATTCAATAAACAGCCAGTAACCTCTTTGTATGTGCTGTAGTTACAGTATTACATGACAGGCATGCAGTCCACATGCACATGCGTCCTTTTCAGTTGTTCACGAGTGTCCCTGTCACTCATGTCACAAACGCTAGCTCAAAGCAGAACAAAGCAGACGTTTGAGCTGTCAAAAGCTGTCCAAACATTTCATCCTTTGAAGGCCGGTCTCCATCTTCACTGCTGTCTCGTTGTACCTGGCTTCTTTTCAAAGCAGCGCACCCTGCTACTGATGCAATAAGATACTTCAGAGAGAATGAAACTAAGTGAAAGCGAAAAGAGAGGCTGAAACCCGGTTAGTATCTGTGTGCTCTGTATGTTTGATTGTCTTTGTCTTGGGAGACAGAGCAGTGTTTCACTGTAGGGTTAAAGGCAGACTCCTCTGGAAGGATTTCAAAGAAAAGCCATATGGGGCCACTAGTAAAACTAGGGTGGTGCACTGAAACCTAAAGGAGGAACAGGAAATTTTGTTTTATGATGTTGCCTCATAGAGATTTGTTGGAAAGATCCAATAGCAAGGGACAAAGTTTTCACTTGGTCTCCCTGTGGAGAATATTAGGAAAGGATAAAAGTTCCATCCATCCATCTTCTCCCGCTTCGTCCATCAGGGGCTAGCCGGTGCCTATCTCCGGCAGACTATGGGCATAAGGAAGGGTACACCCAGGACAGGGCGCCAGTCGGTTGCAGGGCAACAGATAGATACACAAGGACAAACAACCATGCATACACACTCACACCTTGTAGTCAGATTAAGAGGATTTATTAAATTCACAAGAACAGAAGGAGCTGCCACGAAACTGAGTCCAGGGGAACCGGCAGGCGCAGGAAACAGCAGTTACTGAAGGAGGTGAAGCAAAGCGATGAGTTAAAGTGCTGTGGTAATCGGGAATGCTGAGCTGATAGTTTGTTTTCCTTCCGTTAGAAGATGGATCTGAGTTTTGGAGGGTGGCTGTGGTAGTCCGGGGGTTGTGTCTCTTTTGTGTTCCAGAAGCAACGGGGAGGTGTGGTGGGGGAACGGACAGGTCGGCTCAGGTTTGAGGGAGACACAGAGGAGTGTTTGGGCTGCCAGTTGTGGGAACCAGGAGATAATAGTAAGTAAAAGAGGAGATGGATCTTGGAGCTCGGGCAACCAGTGGGTAATCTCCAGGGCGTCACTAGGGGGAACTCAGGGAACTGGAAAACAGCCATGGTCTGACCGGTGGATCCAGGATATCCGAAGGATCACCTGAAGGCAACAGGGAAACAGAGGTATCAGTAAACTCAAGGCAACGAGGAGGAAACACAGAGACATGCTCAGGAGGTTTTGTGATACCATTATTGGCAAAACACTCGGCTCCGATGGACTGACAGGGGACTCCTCTTATGCACCTACTGTTGAGGCTTGATGGGACACAGCTGTGCCGCTGAGACCACACCGCACTCCTCCAGGACCTGGCACCATCTGGTGGTGAAAGCGGGAACAAGGCACACAGGAAAAACCCCACAAAAGAGACAGAGAGCCCCGGAACATGACACACCTAGGGACAATTGAGAGACACCAATTTACCTAACAGTCATGTTTTTGGACTGTGGGAGGAAACTGGAGTACCCAGAGAGAACCCACGCAGAAGAACATACAAACTCCATGCAGAAAGACTCCAGGACATGATCAAACCCAGAACCTTCTTTCTGCAAGGCAGCACTAACCACTACACCATACCATACAGCCAGGACAAAAGTTGAATTACCTAAATAAATAAAGTGGTATTATCTTAAAACATAGTTGTTAATGACTGGCGTGGCCAGCCAATTTACTGGTTTGGCAGAGCACCATGAATGATTGTTTTATACGAGGTAAAAACTAAAAAGGGAAATTGTGAATCATTTTATGTCAGAGAAATTAAAATACATGAATCTCATTCTGCAATGGATGTGTCAAGCATAGAACAGGTGGTAGCATTTTTTGAATCCCATCCTGGGCTCTTTCTGCATGGAGTTATACTACCTCGACATCTTCCTCCTCGCTCTCAGGATTGAGAGTTTGTTTCTGATCTCTCTGTTTCAGCTTTTTCTCCAACCAACCCCTCTTTCTATCCTTTATCCTGCTCCTCAGCTCTCTCATCGTCTTCATCCGGCCTCTCTCTACGTTTTTCTTTGCTAACAGTGGTAAAAATGACGTAATATCTTTTTTTCTTTTCATGATTACTGACGTATCCTGTGCTGCAAGAAAGTAATGGATAATATCTAACTGATAGAACTGTGATACTATCTCAAATATATTTAAGGCCAAACCTTGTAACTTTATATTTAATTCATTGTTAAATCAATTATATGAAGGAAAATATGAAATCAGTTCCTAACCCTGTGTAAGAGCCATATGATCAAAATAAGTAATTACTGATGTGGCAGGAGCGCACGGCTTTGACACCTGGGTAGTGGGTGTGTCTAAGGTGGGCGTGACTGTCACTAAGGTATGAATGGGAGCCATACCTTGACCATGCTATATTGTCGATTTATTGTTGGCATCATAGTATGGTTTGGCCTGTTCAGTATGTGTCAGTCGATGTAAAGCCTGGATTATGACGGTCAAATGGAATAAATTGATGATTGCAATTACAAGAAGCGGCTTGGAGTGTTTGGAAGCACGTGTTTGACAGTTTGAAAATCATTGCGTTAACCCATTGCGGCCCTCTACAACACCGCTGGTTTGCCACACATTTACCCTGTATGGACTGCAATAAGCAAAATTTTAAACAATAACACCAGATTTAATTGCAGTAAAAACGACAGTATCACTCCAAGATGAGCCAAACAATGCATTAAAAAAAAAAAAAAATCATCTTTCTAATTTTCATATGATGGAATCGGTACAAGTGTCACTAAGGAAGATCAATGGTGCTGTGTCACCTACAAAGACAATTTCCTGTGCAAACAATTATCACCTTTCAAGTAAATATCTGCCCGCAAATGACTTGAACATGTTTTAAACACTGATAGAATAGTGTTTGAATCATCAGTTGTGAGGCTTTTGAGATTTGAGTTGTTTTGATTTATAGAAAATGAGGACACCGAGAGATTGCATTTAAAGAATTAAATGCTAATATAATTTTTACATTAAATAACTTAAACAATTCTTTTAATATTTTGCAGATTAAACCTGCTATATGATGTCTGAAGGAGGCTCTAAGGTTTTAGATCTTGTAGTGTGCGAGGCAAACGGGGTTGCTGTTCACATTAAAACGTTCATTGGAGCACACTGGAGCCAGGAAATCTAAAACTATCTGCTGGATGTTCTTGGAACTTCATAGATGTAGCTTCTGAAACATGAGCAAAACAGATCTGCAAGAACTGTTGTTTCTCCTCTTCTGTCTGTTTTAGTTGCCTCTTTTTTTTCCTCTTGTCTCAATATTTAGTGTTTGCCGACAGAATGTGGAAGAGATAATGAGAAGGGTGTTGTTTCTTTTTGTCCTTGTGTCCCCGTTCTCTTTACGTACTCCAACACACATGCATTATTCACAGAACTGCAACACCGTATGTTTGTGTGGAGATTGCGTTTGTGTGCAACAACGTGCTTGTAATACACATTCTTTTTGGGGATGCTATTAAAATAATTTTTTGACTGGTCTGTGACAACGGAGGAGGCTGTCAAAACAAAACAAACACAGTCATACTGTAAGTCTTTCGTACCTCCTCTTATTGACTTTTTTTCCCCCACTTTTGAGAACCTACCTGTTATCATTTATGCCCCCACTAATGCTTCTTGGTAATTATTACATGATTTTTGAAGAGAGGTCAAGCACGAGTGAAAAGAAAGGCTTTGCTGAATGTCCTTTAAGAGCAGCAACATGACTAAGATGTTAAATGAGAGTCAAGTTCATGCATTTTAATAATTATGCATCATATATGTATGTGTTCAAACTGCATGCTAAAGTTACAGATAAGAAGGTACAGCTGGATTACTTATCCCAAAGGAGGATGTGCTTAATTAGTGATAATGGTATCTTTACCAATGTGAATAGTTTTTAAAAAATATAAGTTAACTTCTATTTTTAAAACAAAACTAATCTGTAACATATACTGCACTTGTTTGGTCTACAGACTGTTTGGCACATTTATATTTGCTGAAACATTCATCTTAAAAAGTATATTATGGTGCGGCATTGGTGTATTGGTTAAGTGTGAGACCATCCATGGATGCCTCAGTCCTCAACATGGTTGTTGCTGGTTTGAATCCCGGCTAGTCTACCTTTGCCGCATGTCTTTCCTGTCTGCCTACTTTAAAAAAAAACACAAAAATAAAGGCCACTGGAGCCTAAAAAATAACATTTAAAAATATATATATTATAAGATCTTCCATTATAATCCCTTATTACTCTATTTAATTTAAATTTATTCTGTCAATTGGGTCTCTGTAAAACATAATCAGAAAGTGTGAGGATTTGTGGTATTTGAGATTTTTTTACCAGTTAATTTGAAAAGAAGTGGCATCATTTCTAGAATGTTGATATAAAAATCTAAAATATGTTTGGTCATGGAGCCAGTTCCTTTCTTTATTTTCTTTAAGGCTGTTCACTGTCAGCTTCTTAATATGACTGTTTTTTTTTCCAAGCAGCACCAGTTGTTCATGGCTTACATGGCTTACTGCCAGGGTGGCACAGAGTAGGGGGCACCGCAAGTAAAAAACTAAACACTACTATGTTGCATCATGTTGTTTTTCTGAGGTGCATTTGAGTGTCCAGTCTATACGAAGCATGGGACCCCTTGGGTTCTGAATGTAAGAAAACTGGTTCTGGTAGTTCAGCTGATGACAGCAAAGGTGGCACCTGATTTGTAGCTTCCATTTGTTGTTCTCTTTGTGCTCTACAATTAGATTTTCTGAGTGTTTTTTTATGATATAAAGAAAACTCCATGTAGTGTGCAGCAAGTAGCAGAAATAAATTATTTCATAACACTTCTGACAGTTTATGTTCCTTTAGTAGATAAAAGCATGACATTAAGGGATAAAAAGCAGTCAGGTTGGAATGTTAAGTTAGAGCAAGATATTAAAAAATGTTTTCTCTAGTTTGCAATATAATAATGCCCATGTACGTATCTTCATCATTTCTTAATTTGATCTTAAACTATTAAGGTTAAACAAGGGAATACTAATATGAAATACTTGTAAAATAAAGAAATGGGTTTTAAAAAAAATGTAAAAACTGGATGTAATTCAGCAAGGAGAAGGGGTATGAAGACGCACCGCTCACTCAGGACCTCAGTGATGCGAGAACTACCATTGTTCCTAAGCATGGGTTGTTCTAGACATTTGCCAGCAGGGGCCAGAGCCCCTGTAGAACTTCCCCCTTTTATGGCCCCTGTATTGAAAATTTAATATTAAAGACATTTCATAGTATATGCGCTGTAAATGATTGGTCCCTTGGATCTAGTTTCTGTTTTTCATTTTAATAGTTTAATTCCAACAGTGATTTCAGAATGAAGGTGCTTCAGCAATATTGAGACAGATCACAGTTTTAGGGGTGCAGCACTTATCATTTTCTGGTCAAAAACTGATCTTTAAAAAGCCTGACATGCTGATTCCAATATTGACTGATACTCATGTTTTATACCAGCTGTTATAATATCGCAACACAACCTGAATGTTTCAATATAAAAAAAACATAAAAACTCATTTTAACAGTGCTTTACAGAGTATAAATGAAAAATCTAGAGCATTTACATCTAAATATCAGCCAATTAAAAAGCTACCAAAATTAAGAAAATCTTAGCCTATAATCCAGTCATCAGATTCGCAAGCGGCTCTTTGACTCTGCGTCCCACTTAAAGTGCGAAATATTCAACTATTTCCCTGTTTCTTGTTTTAAGCCCCCATGAAAAAAACACTGCTTTGAGTATAAAATAAAATTCGAATTTATGGGAGTCAAAACAGAAAGTCTCTCATTGAAATCTGAATTTCAAACCTGTCATGGAATCTTATTGTTCTTCCTCTATCAAAAATGGTCTGTACTAATTCTCCATCTTCTCTAACCCATGGAGATTGAATCAGGTGGATTAGAGACTCCAAACTTCCCCACGGAAAGAGCAGGACTGCATGGGTGTTTATCTGTCAATCTGTGTTAGCTCTGCCATCGACTTGGCAACATTTCTAGGGCTTTCCTTGCCTTCTGTGAGCTAGAGCAAAATTCATCCCCTCCTCTTTTATTTGGCCCCCAAAGAAAGATGCTATGAAAGTCCCTCTTCCTATAAGATGTTCCTGAATAACTGAGATAAATGTTGAGAATTTAGGGGAGTGCACACTGCAAACAGAACATGAATGTATGCTTTAGTTTGAAACAATATGCTTCTAATAAAGAATCTCATCCTGTTAATGGGTCAGTCCTATTTATACCATTTTGTTATTTAAACGTTTTGTTATACTTTTGTGTAGTGCAGTATAAGGTCTTATAAAACACCGATTTTTTGTATTAATTAAACTGAAAAAAATATTAATTTGGGCATATAAAGTATTTATTCAGTCACATGCTTTAATAAATAATGTGTGAAATTTGACTTTTAAATGTAATTATCAACATAGGGTATACTCTTGTATTGTAAATGTAATATATATATATATATAAATATATGCTCTCTGAGCAGAAGCCCCTCCTTTTTCTAGAAAAAACAACCCACTCCCTCCAGAAAGCTCTTACCTTTACTACTTTGCTCTTGCTCAGAAAACAACACACCCACTTTCTCTGATCAGCGAACGGTGATGTGAGACAGAGCGAAACCTTTTCTGCTCAAGTTGAGACTAAGTGGTTCTTTAAGCACCTGATTTGCACTGTGAAAGCAACAGTTCAATTTTTAGCTAATGTCTACATCATAAAACTATTTTTTTTCTGCTGCTTTGGGTCTCATATTTTCTTCAGCCTTTCCAAAGATGAGTCTGATCATCAGAAGTGGGGTGATACAGCAACATTATAAAATGGGCAGCAACCACAGAGAGAGAGGCACAGTCACAGTGAAGGCAAGCATCTTACTTGTGTTTTGGAAGAAAACAAGTTAGATTTCAGAACAAATGAATACTCCGTTATACCAATAGACCCGTGTTTCATCAAATATGTGCCATAGTTGAATATGGAAGGCTTAAAAAAACCTTAAAATACACTATAACAAGCTATTTAATAGTTATTAGATTTAATTCAGACCAGTGTTCATAGAATAGTTTAGAACGTGGCGATGGCACAGAGGTAGAGGACAGAACCAATGTTTGCAGGCCTCAGTCCTCAGTTCATGTTTCGTCTCATGGCCCTTTGGTGCAGGTCTCCCCCTGTCTTTAATTTGCTATTTTCTAAAGATCACTAGTGCTTTAAAAAAGGATTAGTTCCAATGTTCTGACTTTTTTACTTCACTGTTCTACAAAGTTATTCCAAGTTAACATCACTCTTTTACAATTAGGGGAACCTTTACTGATAACTTCACAGAAGCTCACTTTAAAAATCCCAAACAGGTTTTACTTCAGCTTCTAAACAACTTCAAGTAATGGAAAATTTAAGCTTGGACACGACCTAAATTATTCTTAAAATTTACCCCTTAAGGGAAATCTAATTGTTTGTGTTAAGTAACTTTTAGCTCATTAAAAAACAGATGGCTTAATATTCAGTTAGCATTGTAATTCAACTCTTGCAGAATTCTTTAAAAAGTAAACTGTGAAAAAAATTGTCTCAATTAAATTTCAAAAATCTTTTATCAAAGAGACTGAAAAAAAACCTGTGAAACAATCAGACTGTTCTTCAAGAATGCTATTACATTACTTTAGGTGTGGAAAAAAAGTGGAACATCACCAAAATGTCCTATTGTAAAAGTGTGTGATAACCGAAGATCAATGATGGAGAATTTACATTGGAATGTCATGGCATTACTGGGTATGTTACTTTTTGACATTTCTTCTTTCCTTTTGTTTTTTCCAAACTGAAGAATTGAAAAACCAATTTCATTATACTCCTAGTGCACCAAGTGATCAGGTAATTATTTGCCAAATCAGTCATAGTAAGCTTATGTTTTACTTTTGATTTTCACCATCCTATGCACCATATCCTGATTCCTGATGTGGTTTCAAAGCCTAGTTTATGATTCATGTTTCTGCAACAATCCTGTCGTAAATTATTAGCATCCCCACCCTGTGCATCTTGGAACAAATGCGGACAGTTCCATGTGAAAAAAACATGGTGGAAAACAACAGCTCCTTCTGATTAACCCATAAATCTCACTATGATCAACAGATTTAGAATAACTCTTGAAAATAAATCACTGTCACTCTTACATGACACAGAGAGGCTTTAGAGAAACAGGGAAAAAAAAAACAAAACTATGCTTTCTACTTTAACATGCTGAGTGGTTTTGCAATCATGCAATCTGTGCCCAGTTGGCCAGAATATTGGGTACAGCGGGGGAAAAGCCGAACAGAGTACACGCTGCAAATGCGTCGTTCTGTACCTCTTATTTCTGCATAGACTCATCAAACCCAGCTTACGATAGCTGATATCAATATTTTGTCATGGTTGCAACGTTTGAGGAGGAGAAGAATTAAAGTTTCTCAATAAGTGATGCACATGTGCTGTTTTCATGACCGTTTATCCGTTGAGAAGATTGTTTATTCTTTAATATCAAATACGCAGAACAGGCGTGTGGAAGTATTATTGTCATATGGCTTCATGTTGATTAACTCTGTGAAAATGATAGGCTAAGCAGCATTAGGCTATAATATTAGCAGAAATGGTGATATAATCATTTTTATGCATTTTGTTTTACTTTGATAATGTATACCAACATTTATAAAGTACAGCAATAGTAATCCAGTGTGAAAGTAACTTAACTGCTAGGAAGAAAATATATTTCAAATCTAAGAAAATAACGGATTAATTAGTTCATCATCATTCTTAAAATACCAAGTTATGAGTAAAAGAACTGAAAAACTTATCATGGAAAAACATTTTTAACTAAAGTGTCTGTTTGTCAGTTTAGCCTCAGCCTACCATCCTTATTTGATTACTCACAGTCTTAATCAGTGATCCTGTTAAATGACCCTTTGTATAACACACTTACAGCCACGCAGCTGAGGCATGCTGCACAACTTTCCTGGCCACCTAACAGGTACCGTTCTCACCGAGGAGCTGGCACGAGCGGAAACGCAACACCCACGCGCACACACCGCACCATTTCACTCCGCACCTTTATAATAACTGCTCCTGTGAAAAACCAGGGCAGCCCAATGTGAACATACGGTGACGCATCCCTGTCAACTGCTTTAGTCACTGATAACACCTGCCAGCCGGTTCAAATGACCGATGTCAAATGAAGAGGTGGTCGATCAAAGTTTTTGTTTTAAATTGCAAAAATCAGTATGTCAGAGAAATAAAATGTTACAAAAATATTCAGTCTTAAACATAAGGTGGAAAAGAGCACTGCATAAAGCAAGTATAAACCCAAAATGATGAAAATGTTAAGTTTAAGAAACTGTTGTGTTGTGAAGGTGATGCCTCTAAACAGCCACAAAATGCCTCCAACCTGCTGAGTAACACAAAGGAAAGGAAGATCCGTGACATTTAACCCTCTAGAGTAAAGAGTAGGAAGAGGACAGGAAGCAAAGACTTACTACAAAGATGATCATGCGAAGAACTGTAATTGTTCACCACATCAGAGAGCTGCTCCACACTATCCTAAGCTTTGTGTACCTTTGCAACCAAAGGGCCTCGAGCTCACCTCTCAGGCCGAGGGTGTCTGCAGTTCCCCCATAGACTCCAACGGCTAATAGATGTGCGAGCTGACCAGTGGTCAAGTCTCACTGTGACCCCCCGTGGCTCAGCTCATTTCATGCTCTTTGCCCTCGTTACCCTTGCCTCAGAGTTAAATGTCAGTGGAGGGATAGGCGTCGCTTCACTGAGAAAGGTCGACCCTGCCATTAAAAGGAACCTTAAGAAAAAGACGGATGTGGTTGAGGGAGGGAGAGCGGCAGTGGCACGGTGATAGGATGTGGCCACGTTGAAAGAGAAGCAGCTTTCCGAAACCCGCAGCCGCCAAAAACCTGCTGAGCTCTAAAGAGCACCACAACAAAACCCTGTGTCAGCACATAAATAATTCCTTACTGTACGAAGCTAATGTCTACTCCTGTCTGCTTCCTTTCATACAGACATTTACTATACATCAGCTTTATGTCTTATGAAAGGAGAAAATACTTGTAATCCACTGTTTGCAGTTTCTCCAAGTTAAAATGTAAGGGTTTTACTTATTAAACTATTTTGTAACCATGCTAACTGCTATATAGATGTACTGAAAAACTGTGTCTGATTTATTGAATAAATAGTAACATAGCAAGACATCTTAGGACATCTTAAGACAAAAATCTGAAGATATACACCATTTTTTTAAGATATGCAAGTGCAGAACATGGGATGCTCGCGGACAGAGTTTTGTGTCTGGAAAAATTAGTGTCTTAAGACATCAGGTTTTAGTCTTAAGAGATTCAAATCTTAAGATGGCTTAAGACACTGTTTGTAGTCTGGCTCAAAAGATGGTCAAGCTGTCTTGTTTCAACAGAAGTTTAACTATTATAATAATTTTGCTTACTTATTTTTCCTGAAAAATCTTATAGGGTAACAGCATCAGAGTAAAGAACCTAAAACAGGTCAACAAGCTAATAAAGAAGGCAGGATCTGTTCTAGGAAGATGATTTCTTCATAAGGTAAGGAATATCATGGGCAACAGCAAGCATCCGATTCAGGACATTTTTAAACAACAGCAAAGTGTCTTCAGTAAGAGGCTTCTCCAGATCTGATGCAAGACAGAGCGGCACAGAAGATCCCTCCAATAAAAAAAAACAAAAAACCTTTGAGTTACTGCAATATTCAGAATCAGATATACTTTAATAATCCCAGAGGGAAATTATAGTTTCAGTACAAACTGTTTGTCACAATACATCACATACATTAGGGTGGAGGGGCTGAGAGGGGGGGCGGATTAACTGGGGCCATACTGCCTGGTTTTCACCGGTTACCTGGCTGCCCAGGTCCCGGCGGTTACCTAGCGCTGCCTTGGTCTCTGTGGGAAGATAGAAGCCACAATGGGGATAGAGAGGGAAAAAACATATTTCACACTTTATTTGGAGCACACACACATACATACCCAGAAACAAATGCAGTGTGCAGTTGGTGGCTCTTTTTATGTCCACAAATCACGCCTATATGTACACACAAAGGTACACTTATATCTTATTTTGCCTTGTTTCTTTTTTGTTACTGTTTTTGTTTTTAGCAAAATACACAACTTGTTTTTATTTTATTTTACTTTTTGTCATACCAATTGCAAAACTCACTGCTACATGCAGTTGGGCCATAGTGACTTTTAAGATTCAGGGTGGCTTTGAGATATTTTCTTTGGTAACCATTCTGGGACTTGACTAACAAATAAATGTGATTTTAATTCTTTTAATAAATTCTTTACAAAGTCTTTAAAACCTTTGATATTCTAAAAATCTAAGAACAAGTTGCGAAGACACTTTTTGCAAATTCTTTATTTCTAAAGTTCCTGGTTTCTTATAACAGTTAAGGTTGTTTTTCTTTAAAAAACTGAGTCAGAAAAAACAGTTTCAGATTAGATCAAATTATTTTAACTGTACTTTTCATATGTTTTTAAGGTCTTATGTTCCCTATCTGTGGGACTTTGTTTGGGACAATGACAGAATGTTTATTTTGTGAAGCTTTGATCAAGTCGTTTTCTAGACAGGCTGTGCTCTCAAGCTATTGCCTCTCATGTTCAGTTTCTTCTACTCTATCAACATTGTTTATGACACCTCAAGCTGTTCATCTCACCTTGGCTCTGTCTTGAAAAGCTCACCCTCTTCAAACTAAGGGGACAAAGCTGGAGGACCCCGACTGTTGTGAGGGTCATTTTTTTCCCTCCTGTTCAATTCAGTGTATTCAGGCATTTAAGCCTTACTGATCCCGCCCCTCCAAGTCCTGGATGTGTGACAGACGGAGGGGCCTGACCGCTGACCAAGGTTAACGGAGCCTTAAACTGTGTCCTATAGGCCCATTGCTGTAGATATCAGACACGTTTCTTCTCCCATCTAACAGTAACGTTTTCTCCTTTCTTTTGCCACTCTACCAGGAACCCCATTCAACCCACAGCAGACTCCAGACCCGGTGGGAAACCTACCAGTGTGCACAACCATGAAACTTAGAAAAAGGGAGTATTTGATTACATTATACTATGGGGAGTTTTTTTTTTTTCTTTGTTTGTTTTTTATGTTTTGATTTGGGGATGACAGCGAAGAAAAAAGATCTCCTGACGGTACCTACTCAGCATAAACTTTTACTTTCTGTAATCTCATCAAGAAAGTAACACGTTGCAACCTATTCCTCTTTAACTATTTGTTATTTGCATCCTCTTTTTTAGTCATTTTATTTACTTGTACAGGTAAAACCACAGCAGTTTTTTTAAGACTAAGCACGGGGATTCAAATTGATCTATAGTTCACGAGCACCACCCTGTGGTGAAATATAAAATAACAGCGGATATTTTGCAATAGCTCTGCATGACCAGCAAGTGACAGCAAAGAGACGCTTAGGATTTTAAATCATAGAACAGTGAATTATAACATTATCCATTAGAATTTTTATTAAAAAAAAAACATATTCAGTGTCTAAATGTTTGAAATACTAAATCAAACACACCAGAAAAAGCGAAAACAAATTCATAATGTGGGTAGGGTGAAAAAAATACCTGGCCAAGAAGTGTCCCCTATTTAATTTTTATGGATTCTGCAACCCTATTGCTATTAAAACTAAAAAGGGAGGCTTTTAATATGTCTGATCTAATATGATTCTATCGGACCTGATTGGTAGAGCTGAGGAACTTCAAAACAAATCTACATTTGTTGTGCTATTAGAAAGAATGTGGTATACAAAAACTATATTGATATTTAAAAGTTAAACAAATACATTAGTTTGAATCCAAAATAGGAAAAATATGAATAAAAAAATATAATTTTCGGTTTTATTCTTGTGGGGATTAGGTTTGTTTGGTGTTGGTTAACAAAGTATACATAAAAAAATAGGTTTATAAAAAAGAAAAGAAAATAATTTCAAAATTACTTCAGATAGTTTCTGGACAAAGCTGCATTTGATTTTTTTTTTTTTTTGTTTGTTTGTTTGTTTTGCATAGGGAACACCCATAACACCATAACTGATGTTTTGTGGAAAAAGGTTTATTGCCAGCATTTAGTCTCCTTGATTTAAAGCTATTATCATTAAAAAGCCATGTGATTGATTTGACTTTTCTAGATTTGCATCCTTAAGGTAAAGTCATAGTTTGCAGAGGTGACAATGAAATGCATACACTTTTACAAATGTAACAGTCAGAGAGAGAAAGTATAAACACTCCCACAGTTATCTTTGCGCCAATTGTAAATTAGACAATATTGGCCTTTTGAAACTTGTTATTTTCTAAAAGAAAAATATTAAAAAGACCATTTAGAAACGAGTCAGGGATGCACTTATACATCAAAGAAACTGTAGGAAATGTTTAGGTTTTACTCTTCATTTATTTGTCCAGTCATTATATAGAGACCTTACCTTTTCAGCAATCCCTCATTCTAAGCGAGAACTTTAGCAAATTTTATCATCTTGAATGACCAGCTGGGGATTTAGACAACATGTAGAAGTATAACCATATTAAATGAAATTACAATAAACAAAATGTTAGCTTTTAGTAAAGAAAAAATAGAAATCAGACTGAATTTCTGAAGTTTTGTGCAGTGATATAATTAACATGCAACTGCCAAAAGCAAAACTATGCTCTGAGAGAAAAATATTGTAGATGGCTTCTTAAATTTCTCTATGTTCAAGTGGATCCTTCGTGCTTCAAATCTCACTTGAAGGCATTTGAAAGTTGGATTGACAGAGGAAGGAAAAGAAATATCACATCGCTTGCAAAGGACCTGAAAATGAAAAACAGAAGAGTATTCAATGGGGAAAAACACCTAACACTGCACCAGTTTATCTTCAAAAACAATCTATGGAAAAAAATGAATAATTACAAACTGGCAACAAATATGTTTAAAAGATGAAAAAAAAGTGTGGTTCTTTTGTTTTACATTTGGGCCTTTTTCAAAAGTAAGGGAATTTTTTACTTTTCCTACGCCTCTATATCCTGTCCCAACTAGTCTTTTACCACTCAGCAGTTCATAGTCTTTCTGCTGTGAGTTTTGTCGTAGCCTCAGGTAAGGTATTTCACTCCTTCTGCACCTTCCCCCTTCACAACAAACACACCCACACTGCTCTCCCTCGTGCACAAACAACAAGCACTTTGCACTCTGGGTGTGGTATTCTGCCGTGCAAGCAATAACATGGCGAAGGAGGCATAATGACAGCCAGTTTAAATATAAACCCTTGACACTCAGAGCCTGGGTTTGATAACTGATTAAAAACAGCAGATGATGGGGTAAACGGCACAAGCCTTGGAAGAGAAGCATCTAACATCCCCATAATGAACTCCTTATCTTGGTGTTGCGTTGCAGGAGTACATGTTGACCCAGATCACTCAGAGAACTAAAATCATTATATCAGATGGATCAATTATTCATGAAAAAGGATGACATTGAATGCTTACTTGACATGCGAGAGACATGATCCTGATGTATGCTTCCTAACAGCAAGGATAATGTGCGGCATCAAGATGGCGAACGGCATGGTCAGCAGTTTACAAACCATCAAAGTTTAATCAGATGTGTTGTTCTCTTTCTAAACATACGATCTTTTTTATTTTACAGACAACGAAGCAAGTGATGACATAAAAAAAAGCTTAAAAACATTGTGTAATTGTTCAAGTGAAAATAAAAGTGCAGATGGATGAAATGGGATTCATCACAGAAAGCTTTATTTTTGATAATGGCTTCATTTCCTGTTTGTTTTGCAGGAAACATTACATATTGACTTTTTTTCTAATCCATTTCAAGTTGAAAAAGTGCAGCAAGAAAAATATTACATGAGCTAATGCAACTGTATTACACAAAGAGCAGCTGGAGTGTTTGTCAATTTAATCAATTGCAATCTGTTCAGAGAGTGTTTTGATGGAAAATGCTCTCAGCAAAAAACTAGGGTAGCTTATCTACATTTGGGAAAAGCATAGTTCTTTAATGGAATAAAGTATATATGGAAACTGAGAGTGAGAACATTTTTGGGATCGAGAGGCTAGAATTAACAATTGCTCTGATTGTTTAAGCCCTCCTAGTGAGATCTGATAGAGCACCACCACTTTCATATCACATGAAAATAGTAATGAAGATTAAAAAGGTCAAAACATTAAAGTCAAAAGACAGCTTGCCAGAGGATTACATGCTGTATTTTTTAGCGTAGCCTCTTCATTTGATCTTCTCTGAAGCAAAATCCAAATTTTTAAAATGGGACTACTTGTAATGTTTAAAAATGGTCCGAGCATGAAAGATAAAATGTATTCTGGCTCAGAAGACTTAAAAAAAAAACAAACAGTGTGCAGATATTCCATGAATGTTATGTAATGTTAGAGGTTTGAGGTGTGCATATTTTAAATAAAAAATAAAATAAAGAAAATAGCTTTATTTTGTGTTGTCTTTGAATAACAACTGACCTAATCTTTATTTTATATCTTGCTTCATTTAGAGTTAATTTTAAGGCTTCAGAATGTGATTTTTCTGTGAGGTCAAACAATGAGAGGTCATCATTGTCTTGTGCCCCAAGACACATAGTTTAAATCAATAGATAATTTAGAGGATTATCTGCTTTTAAAGAAAAGCCCTTAAAACCATAATTTTTAAACATGGGTCTAAAAACCTCTGAGCTGCCTCTCGATGTACTAAGGAAAATGCAGAAATAATTAAATTTGATGTAGCCGACCGAAGTATATAAACTGTACAGCAGCAATGGTGGCTACATATTTTTTTTCATTTAACCCTGAACTCCAAAATTTGATGTGGGAATACTATTGCATATCAATACACGTTCTCTAAATGTAGGTATATTGCAACATACTGTGTAAACAAATGTAGTAAAAATTATTTTGATTGATGTATGTATGTATGTATGGATGGATGGATGTATGTATGGATGGATGGATGGATGGATGGATGGATG
>JAUZNJ010106117.1:0-20612 GCA_034780135.1 Jordanella pulchra | reverse complement strand
TAAAGTGGGAAGTCTAGCTTCCAGAATAAATAGGCCCAACAGATCGACTCAGAGTTATTGAGATTTCAAGCTTGGCTGCAACAGACGAGCATGTGTTGTACATCCATTTGGCTACCATTCGACGACCTGAAATAAAATTAGGGTACCTTCTGGTTATCTATCACTAGATTAATTTTTGTCAAAATACTTTAATAAAATCTATATATTTGCTACCATTATGGTCTAGCATGCATTAACACACAGTGTTGGATTTACTTTACTCATAAATTAAGCTGCTGTTCTTATAGCCTTCACCTTTAAAATGTCTATACTTTCCTTTTAATCTGATGAGAAAACTCATTCCTTTACTTCCTCTGGTCCATGTTGAGTGTGGTAAGCACCATGTTACCAAATAGCAGATTACCTTATAATCTATTATAAGGTAATCGCCATTACCTTTAATGGCAATTACCTGTATATATAGGCCCACTGAATACTATTAAATTAACATGATTCAAAATGCTCTTTGGTCACATCATTTCCAGTCTTTTCTAGAGGTACCATCATTTTTGTCTAGGAGTGTTCGAGTTTTTTTTTTTAATCATTCCATTGAATCATGGTTGAAAAGCTTTGTCTTAGTTTTCATTTGTGCATTTTCATAGGATATTTATTACTTTTGAAAGATTTAAGTTATTTCTGTGACCATTGGATTTTCTTCGATTAAACAAGGTACCAACAAGTTTGTGTGTGTGTATATATATATACCTTTTGATATAAATAGTATTTCAGTTATTAAATGTGAGCATACTTTATTTTTCAGTCTCTCTGTTGCCTTGTGATGGATTTGCGACCGATTCTGGGTGTACCCAGTTTATAAAATGACAGCTGAAGATAGCAATGAGCCTTTTTGCAAAAGTAAGCAATACATCTCATGAACAGATGAAACACTGAGTTCAGGTCCAAGTAAACAGATGCATGGTGACATCCAGCAACAACTTTGCCCTACATTTCATCTGATAAATTCAACAGGATATGTGTTTGAAATGTGTATTTAAACACAATGGTTATCGGTAAGCTCAGGGTATAGATTTTGCAAATAAAAAAGGGTCCAGTCCAATTCTCAAGTCTTGAACCAGAAGAAAATTAGTTAGGTGATATTATACTTAAAAGCAAAATGTAGAGAGAGAAAAAGGAAACATAAGGCTTATTAATAAATATTCTTTATTTTGTAAATTTTCCACATTAGGTACACACCCCAAATTTATTACAAATGGATGTTTATTCTCTGTAAAATTTTTCTATTTATATTTCTGTACACATTTCAAGGTGCAACCTTTTAGCACTACACTGAAGTGTCACCATTGAGAAGAAAAAACTAAAAATAAAAAGGAAAAAACAAATTCACAAAAATAAGACTCCTGAAATGCATCCTCTAACATCACAGCTTGCAAAGCTTGATTTCTTATTCCACTGTGCTCCAACCCCAAAACCCAACACAAGACCGACAATAAATATCTCAGCTTGGTCAAAAATAACAACTACATGTATAATTGTGGCAAATAGAGATGAACTGTGTCAGTGTACAAGTGCAAAAGAGACAGAGATAGAATACCAATCACATTGATTTAAGAGAAGACCCAACAAGACACCGAAGGCTACACCTGAAATGCATCTTTTCTAATAATCCTGCAGCAGTGGTCACGAGTGCTTTTATTTTCCCTACACTAAGATGTTACTTGACACTGGTTGTGGCAAACCACTTTCCACAGACCGGCTTGCTCTGCTCCGTGGACCGGCAGTAGTTGGTGAATTTCTCTTTAAGGAGCTGTCGATACTGGTGGCGGTTGCTGTAGAAAGACTGGTTCTGTGCTAAAAATGCCTGGATCTCATCCTGCGTCAGACCACACTCCTCATCAGAAGTTACCTCGGAATCGTCCTGAGGAAGGAGCAATGATAAACAGTGTTTACAAATCATCACAATCTAAAACAGATTCATAACTTGTACGAAATTTTTCAAAAGTATTATATGCATTTATTAATACTTTTCCATCAACACAGGACATAATAGAGCAGAGAAGTCTTACCAGAAGTTCCACAAGACTTAAATTAGCCTTTGGAGGCCTCGTGTGAAGGCTGTGGTTGTTCTGATGTATTGTCCATGGCAAACCTAGTGCAATGTTAGCAAATCTATCAGAACATATAGAGGAAAAGAATTCTTTGGTTCGACAGGTGTTTGCTGAGGTCAGACTGTGGCCTGCAGAGTTCCCATCTGAGACACAACCATCAGATTTGGGGCCCTGTAGAAACATGGCAGCGTTACCTCACACACGTTGCTTAACATGTTTGTTTGCAGCTTAGAATTTCCTCAGCTTGTTCCAAACCTGATCGCTGCAGAAGCTCTTGCCCTTTTTTTTCTTTTTACTCTTGCACCAACTCTTTTCCTCAGAGTGTGGCCAGCAGTCCACACAGCTATCGGTTCCGTCCTCCTCTTTGTCTTCAAAACAGTGATTGACAATTGGATAATCCCCTTGAAAAGGTCAATAAGAAAAGAAGTTCAGAGACCCACTGGAACATATTGCAAATACAAGAATCAGCTACAGTTTATCATCCATTACCCATAATGTACTATTATTGAAACGTTCTAGAAATGTTAAAAGGTATGGTTCAACTTTACAGCCAGTCCTGTTCAGTCTGAAATCCTGTTATAAGTTCCAGATCAAACAGTTGTCTTCAGAAGTCATCTCGTTTTAAAATGGAGACTACCTGTGTGTAATTTGTTCACATCTGGTCCAACTGTTCTATGAAGGCCTCAGATGTTAGTTAGAGAACATTTGTGAACACATAGAATCATTAAGGCCAAGAAACAGCAAACCAGACAGAAAGGTGTGGAGTTTACAAGATTAGGTTTAAAAAAAAAAACAAAAACAAACCAAAAATCCTTTATTAACTCATGTTATCAGGGAATTATGCAGGGCAAAGAAGCATGCAAAAGATTTCTTTGATCAAACCAAATTACTCTGAACCTTTAGTCATGCATTTAAGAAATGATATGTGGAGGAATACCAACTCTGCATCATGATCGACTGATACATGTTTTTAAGGTCGACGCTGCTGCCAATTATTCTAATATCAGTCCAACCCATCCAATCTAACTACAGCAGATTCTTTAGGCTGATATCGCTTTTCTTTCCTCCATTTACCTGATGAAAATGAGACGGTACCAAATGTTGCAAAAGTCTAAATTAAAAATAAATTGTTTAAAAAACCTCAATGAAAACAGTAGTGATGCTTTAAAAAGTGGAGAATGCAGCAATGCATGTGCTTCACATGTCCTCAAGGCATGGCTGCTGAATGCATTAATGAGTCAGCGATTGCCTGCATGATTCAGTCGATACTGAAGAAAACTGACATAAACCACTCAGATTTTTTGTCCCGTCTCTGTTTATGCTTCCTCGTGTTCTTCAATTAATGACTGATCATGGCTGTTTTAAAGGAGCAAAGATGTTAAAGCAGGCGGAGAACGATGAGCAATAGACCTGTAGATTTAAGTGCAATTAAAACTGTGTAAAACTGTTTGCTTTTTGAGCCTCAACACAAATGTATGATATACTCCTGATTTTCATCAATTAAACATGAAATAATAAGACTGTGTCCTTTCATTCCAATTGAAAGTCATGCCCTTTAGGCTCCTCTATAGCAGCCCTAACATAAAATAAAGAAAGTAAGGAAGACATTTCCCTTTTTAGTGCATTTAAATCTGACCTGTTTCATGGTTGCAAATTCCCTCAGAGCAGGCAACATCGGAGCCTTCCCGCGATACCGTCTCACTGCTTTCCACACTTGATGAGTAGCCGCAGTCGCTTCCGTTACTGTTGTGGGACAAGTCTGAAGAAAACGACATCAAGGAATCTTCATTGATCCTCAGAGTCACACACAGCAGGACCAAAACGTTCATCTTTTTAAATGTTTATACCTCGCTTTGCGCTGACGGAGCAGTTACAGGCAGTGCTCGTGTCGGTGGCGGCCTCTTCCTCATCGTTGCTTCCACAAGCCTTACAGCTGCCCACGACTGAATCAAAGGAACCCTATGACACCAAAACGAGCTCAGTGAAACACAGACGACAGGTTCATCTCTAAAGCAGCCCAGAACGCCTCAGCAACCACCTGATCTTTCATTATTACCTCTTCAAGGATTTTCTCCTTATTCTCTGCCTCCTGTTCAGACATATCGAAGCTGCACTTGTTTTTGCGTCGATTTTTTCTTTTCTGCCTCTTCTTCTCTAGTTTCAGCTCTTTGGCCCTCTCCTCCTCCGACAGCTCCTCCACAAACTGCTCAAGCCGACTGATCCCCTGCATCTTCTCCACCGCCATCTGGAGGTCGGAGAAACATGCGGTTAAAAAACATGAATGAAAACAGTGTGGCGTGCACCGCTGAAGACCAAGGCACCTCAAAGCTTTTCCGTAGCGCGTCGACCCCCAGATGGAACAATATCTGCCAGGTCTGCTCTTCAGCTCGTAGCTTCTGCCAGATTCTGTGCAGTCGCTCGTAGAGATGAATCCCCAGGCAGGTCAGAACTTCCTCTTGTGCAACGTCGATTGTTTTTGCATGCCTCTCTCTGCGCCTTTAAAATAAGGAATTTCATTATTAGCTTGATTATTGAAAATCCTGACGGTAACAAAGGGTTACACATATTTATTATAATGACAAAACACGAAAGTAGCTGTACTGAGACTGTATGGGTGGTTCTAGACCGGGGCCAACAGGGGCCCCTGTAATGAGCACATAATACTAAAAAGCATTCTAATGATGATGCAAACATTTTATTTTTTTCTTAACAATTGTTTTATTTATTTAAATAGTAAGGTGATATCTTCATTAATAGGATCCCAGTTTCTATCTTCTAAATGTTATTTTGAATCAAATTGAAGCTGAATTGATCAGTGTTACTAAAGTGATTAAAGCTGGTAATTGTTGTTTAAACTAAGTCAAAGATACATAAAATAAATATTTCAGAATTCTGAATTTAATTTGACCTAATATTAAAAAGAATAGCTTTCTTTTATCTTTTAGTATATATTTATTTAGCAACTAATTATTTCGGCTGCTTTTTTTCCCCACATAAAAGGGATGTCGAGTTTTGAGGAAGTAAAAATCAACATTTTAAAGCCAAAAATACAAATTTTCAATAAGAACAGCATACAATTTTAATTAAAAAAAATAGGGCTAAAGCAATAATTGGATAAATTGATTATTGAGATAATTGTCAACTAATTTAGTAATTGATTGAGCGTTACCTTAAGTATAGAGACTCTAAAACCTGCCTTTAGCAGACAGAGGAACCCGCTTGGCACAGGAATTATACCAAAAGTTAAAAAATTAAAAACTAGCATTTAAGATTAAAAAATAAATATATATTTTTTAATTGCTGTCAATATGCTTTACCTGGAGCTGCTCAAGTGGAAAAGTTTCAGTTTCACCTTGTTTAAATTCTATAAAAACTCTTCTTTAAGGAAACTTTTGCTTTCCGATTATTAATAAAAAAAAAAAAAAAATATCAACAGATTAATCGATTCGAAAAATACTCTTTAGTTGCAGAAGGGAAATTTCACTTCTGTCATAGCAGAGCTACAGCGTTTTGGTTCTGAGGCTCTAATATATTTTACCCATCAACCCATGCTTTTCTCTGAACCGCCACTCTGGTACTGAGATCCAACTTACTCGTAACCTCCTGAGAATTCAGGCTCCGCCCTGCCGAGTAAATGAGCGATGAAGTCCGTCTCGCAGCACACGTGGATGTGCCGTTCGTGGGGGCAACAGCAGAGACCCTCATACAGAGCAGCACAGTACCCCTTCTCTTCACTGGAGTCCACCTCTCCAACCAGGATGTTATAAGCTCTGATCACTTTATTCTTACAGTCTGTGCAAAACCTGTTCAAGTCAGAGAACCAGTCAGTTTCTCTTCAACGGGATTTCATAAAGAAGGAGGGAGTTTTTTGGTGAACATAAGAAGGTACCTGTGTTTACGCAAGTATGTCTCCAATGTCTCCAGGAGACAGGCACTGTCAATCAGGACCACCTCATCCCTGCATTCTTGAGACATCAGCTCCCAAACATCCATCCAACTCCCCCTGCAGCGTTTAAAACACTGTTATAACAACCTGTAAAAGCTTCTAGGAAATCTACAAGAACGGATTTTCTGTCTCTGAACACCTAGGAATGAGACCAGTACATTACAGTGGTGTATAGTGGTATAGTATACTTTGAGTGTCAACAAAGAGCAAGATAATCGTTTCAAATTAGCACACTTGTAAATGATTAGCAATGGGATTTTCTGGACTGTTTAAAGTACGTTGTTGCTCATAAAGACCAGCTGCAGTCTATTCTGTAGTGATGGTTACAACGGTTGACGTAGCCGTCGTCTTCCTGTTGTCTGTAGCTGTTATTTCTGGACATTGGAGGATAATCGTGAGCCCGAAACTTGGATTTCCACCACATTTGCTAGTCTAGACTAATGATTTAAACTAAAAAAATATAAAAAAAAGATAAAACTGGGCACGTTACTTACCCCAATGGTTTAGGTTTATGAGTGTCTAAGGAGTGCAATTGGCAGCGTTTATTCTTTTTACTTTTAGGAATGGCGTCAATCATGTCATTCAGCTTTGACCTGCAAATCAATAAGTTACAATTCAATAACCGTCAGGATTTTTATACAATAGCAGGACATTGACAACCTAATCTGGACATGCATATATTTATGAATTCTTCCTGTGTATTGTGGCCTTTCATTTCATGACTCGTATTTTTATCATTTTCCAGCTGTGTTATTGATACCCAATTTTGTTTATTTGAATCAAAAAGCCTAACCAGGGACAGGAGCTGTGAATTAGCCTTTGACTAGTAGCTCTTTGTAAACTGCATGGGTAACAATGTTTAGTTGTATTGTCCCTTTATGAATAAAAAGCACATTTGAATATTAACATATTTTGTCAGGTAAAAATGAACCTTTATGCATATCAGTTTTTATTTAACAATCCCTCCTATAATACTACATAACTGTAAAGTTGTAGTGATATTTTCTAAATAACAACAACAACAACCACCGTGTTGTAAAATAGATTCTCTCCATCCATTACAGGGTATAAACATTAATGCAAAGCAACATAATCTGTTAAGTGAGTGTTCTGAATCAGGTTTGTTTAAGGCCAACATTATGTATTTTGACATCATTTTCATTGATCCCTATTATGTGCTTCTGACTTTTTAAGGATGATAAAGCTGATGTTGCTCTTTTTCTCTCCTCAATTTCTATGATGAAAAGACTGGTTTCAGTTACAGATGTGCACAAAACTATGTTGACCTTCTGCTAAATCCCAGAAATGCTATTTTTTCTCAAGTGATGTTTACATTAAACAAAAAACATGACAGCGGTGAACACTTATATAGATATATTCATATGTTAGCCATGGCTCTAGTGCTCATTTTACTCATCATCGTCAACTAAATGTAAGAATGTCTCATGAATCCTTATATGCCACGCAGGCATCCTCCAACTATTTCCGGTCTTTTTTTTTTTCCATCTTTATAAAAAGGCAATAAGGTCCAGTTTTAGATCATGGGACTCGTGTCATGCAAACATAAATAATAATAATAATAATAATAACGTGAATGCGACTGATTGAAGCGTAGAAACTTTTTAAATCGAAAAACACGAGTCTTTTCAAAATGCAGCGTTTCCATTTTTGCAACTACTATTTGCAGAATTTTAATGTTATTGGAAATGCAGCTAATGACGACAAAATGCTACGTGAAAAACAAACAAAACATTATAAATGGGAGGAGCAGCTATGCATGCGCTTCATGTGATCCCAATGGTATGGCTGCTAATTGCTCTGGTGACCCGAAGAACACACAATTATTAGTCAATACTAATACAAGAATAAATGCTAATCATATCAGTCTATCCAATGAGGGATTAAATGATTAAAGCTTAAAGACTAAATATAAATACCCCCATAGTGTTCAGTAATGATGACTAAGAGAACAATCACTCAATACAATTAAAAGATTAGAGACAAACTAAGAGGAGAACAGATTTCCTTTTGTTGCTTCTTAGTTACCCTTCTCATAAAAATGAAATAAAAATATTTCTTTTTCTCACCCATGGATGTAAAAGAGTGTATAAAGCTTCTTCATGTCTGCCAAACAAGCCTTGGTGAGAGTGAACAGGCCCTTTGGTTTCACTGTGAGGGGCTCCAGCGCTGGGTTCCCAGTTTCCACTAAATGTGAAAAGAGGCGCTCCACGCTTCGCCTGCAGCCGACACATGGCACCAACTGAGATAACGCACTGTACACCTCTCTGGATGTCACCATCAGCGCAATATTCAGGTCCTGCTGCTTCAGCTTGGAGTAATACTGGGAAAAGAAAACATTGATTGGATTGTCAGCTTAATTGCTTCCACACTCAAAACAAAAATGCTCCATGGCTTATTTATGAATGGGTATGTTATATTTTTTTAACTTCCTACCTCAGAAAATTGTCTCCATTGAGTAGGGTTTGTTTCATGGCCTTCAACATCCAGTATACTGTCAGGAAACTCCATCACCATCTGAAAACCGTCGGCAAACAACAGCTAATCAAAATCCAACTCCACTACCCTGTTTAGTTCATTCTGACAGCTAAAAGACAAGTACATTGAAGTCTGTAGGGGGAAAAAAAAATCAGTTTTGGTATTCAAATCAGAAGTTTAGTTTCAGACTGTTTTGTATTGTAATGTAAGCAATCTAATCATTTCTCAGGGACTGTGAAGAACACAATCATATCTCGGCCTTCTGACTTCAACTTTCTAGCATGGTCTGACTAGAATCCCAACGACAGTGAAAACGATCAGAACTGTCTTCTTCTTAGCACTTTAGGGCAGAATAAAGCCTAATTGTACTAATTAACATTCCATTTGAGACTCAATACATTAACTTTGGGCTTATATATTTCTGTTTTAAGACGGTATAACGTTTCACAAAAGCCTATGTACTTAGATTCTAACAGTGAGCAGGTATAACAGGTACAGGATTCATGTTACTGTGATCATGAAGACTTACCGTGAGAGTGTCATCAATATACAGGGGAATCTGTCTCGCTAAAAACGGATAGTCTTCCTCGCCTTCTCTGCAAACTGCTACCAGGCGTGCCATGTCGTCTTAAGGCTAGAGAGCTCACCTGAAGGTTACATAAACATGCAAGACCGATCTCAGACTGTAAGAACGATCTAAAACGCACAAGTTACATCAAGCTAATGTTCAGGGGATTGATGTTTCTGATGATCTTAGAACTAGCAGCTTGTTTTGTGGGTTCTTACCCATTAACAGTATGCTTTAAGTACTAAACAATCACCAAAAGTTACAAACAATAGCTTTAGCTACTCCAAACGTAACAAGAAGGGATCTCCTGACCCCGATTTTCCCAGCTAAGCTAGCAAACAAACCGGCAAAATAAAGATTTGGAAATCCGTAAATTATCATCTTTGTAAAATATATCTTAACATTTTCAACTAAAACTGTAGGGGTTAGCAATACTGGTTGGGAAATGCTTATGGATATCTATAGCCTATTCAACTATTACCACCTGATTTTCCTGTTAGCCAGTTAGCCAAGTACACTTGACAATACAACTTCAGAAATCAAGAATAGCGTTCGTTAACACTTAAGCGCAGTGTTATTTAACAGATGTTCCTTACACCAAATATATTTCAGAGTATAATTATTGTTAGACCTCGCCATGTCGAAAAGAAAAAAAAAACTTGGCTAACTAGCTTTTAAAAATGTACCTACCGAAAGCTAACGTTAGCAAGCTAATATAAAGTTGGGACTGTCACTAGCTACTTAGCCGTGAGTTTCTTTGGAAATGTCGCATCATACTGACGGTCTATTGACGTATACGAATCATAGTAGTGCTGTTTAAAATATCAGACTATTTTTTACTTACCGTCGTCTGAAACTTAATTTCTAAAAAAAAAATAAAGAAGTGCGCAACAAGTTAGTAAGCCTGCAACGGCGGCGGAATCTTTATTAATGATTTCACCTTTGCCCCCCCCCCCTACGTAATCTGAATGTTGTATCACGCACTACCTCTAGAGGGCGGAGGTGAGGTGAAAAACCACTGATATGAAAACAGGAATTTTATTTGATTTAGTACAAAAACGTATTAAAACGCCTTATTACCCAGGTATATATTGAAATAGTCTAAATACGTAGCTCTTTATTCCTGCTAAAAAAATATATGATATTCATGGGACGTTGTTTAACTGTAAATTATAACATTTACTTACATTTGTTTAGAACAGAAAGGACAAGTAACATTAAACAATTAAGAAAATAGAAGGGTTGAAAAATGCTAATGTTAATCTATTTAGCCTTTTATATAATCACACCATTTAAACCTGCGATATGTTACATAATTGTCATAAAGGAAGTGCAACAAATTCCTTTGACAAGTCAACCTAACCATGATTTATTTTTATATTAAGTACTGAGACTTAAAACAAACAAAAAACAACAACAACTCATAAACAGCACCATAGACACCAGGAAACACACAGATCAGCAAGTTTTGAAGTTTTAAAGCTGATAATACACAAAATACAACACAATTACTATTGTAAAGAAGCAACACTCATGTGGGACAATCTGTCAGGAGGACAAATGAACATTATACACTCCTCAACTCCTGCCTGCCTGAGTGGTGAGCACACAGAGATGGATGAAGAAATGCAGCTGTATATCAGAAGCCATGTAGGGAGAACTGTTCACCTTGGGCGCTCTAGTCAGATGAGAGCAAATTTAACTCGAACCGTATGTTTTTGGAAAACTAACACTACACATCAACTAAAACATACCATTACTGCTGTAGAATAGTTTTCTTAAAGCAAATATTTGCCCGGACATTAATTTAACTTGTGAATAAAAATTAAAAAAGAGCTTATTAGTAAACAACTATGCAATCAAAAAACAAACAAGACATTCAAGACGCTATGATTATAAACAACTAAACACAAACATATCTCCATACAGACTAAGTTGTTTTACAACATTTTTGATGTTTTAAATTTTGGTTGCGAGTCATTTCAGCTTAATACAAACAAAAAGAAATTGTAAACACAACATTCACCAGAATTTTACTGTAATTCCACAGATGTGTAAAACATATATAACAAGGCAGTTTGTGAACATGTACAACGACAAAACACACACTGAAAATGAACTGCTACAGCTCAATGTGTCCACCACAGAGTTGGTCACTCCTGTCATGAGGTTGGCGAGCAGGAAAAAGAGCAGCTGGTTCCTGCTGACAGCCTGGATGAGGCAGAGTCCATCAGTGACACGTCTCTTTTGGTAAGCTCGAGAGTCTGCGTCATTTTCTTGGAAATTCGGCGACGACGGTAGAAAACGGCAGGAGGTTGCTCCCTTCGAGAACAGGATGACCATATCAGCCAGGCCGAGGCAGGACATGAAAAACAAAGACTGAGCAACACTCCAGATGACGAAGGGTAAATTCGCCGAGCGGCGAGAGACTGGCTCCACGAGTGCCTGGCACATCAACAAAGCAGCGTACGACAGCAAGCTGCCTATAAAGAGGATAAAAAGCATTTTAAGACAATCTTTGACTTGAGATCTCGGTTGCATCACATAGAGTCCAATCTGAACACCTGCTAGGTAGATGGCAACGTAGCCCGCTATTGAGAATATGCCCTCCTTGTTAGCGTGCACAAAGTCCTTCTCTCTGTCATTATTATGCATTAGAAAGGACTTCAGCTCAGATGTTTCCAGAAAAAACTGATAAAACCCACTGATCAGAAGCGTAAAAAGCCACAACAGTTCAGCTGGTAAAACAACCAAAAGAGCAGAAGCCAGAACTCTGATGATGGCCAGCGTGAAGAAGAAATTCCAGTGGATGCCATATTCTGTCACATGTTCATGATAGCCGGTCATTTTGATGCTTACCAGTCTCGCCAACCCGAGAGCAAGCAGCGGCCAAACAGAGAGGATCTGCTTTGTGATATGGCTCATCTTGGATCCTGAAATGCTTTTCCTCCTCGCCTCGGGACTGACAAGAGCATTTGCAAAAACAAACGCCCCAACTCCAAAGTCCATAACTCCTGTCCCGTAGGTTTCCGTCTTTGCATATCGTCTTGGAAAGATGCTAAAGTCTACAGCGAGGATGCTAATGGCGGTTTTCACGTTTACAAACACTCTGAAGAGGGTGACAAAGGGAACCTGGTCGAACTGAATGTGACTCTGAAGAAAGTTGCTGACAATCTTCTCCAGCTGCAGAGCAGAGGAGCGGAAGCTGGTTTGATAGATGAAGCAGAACACGCAAGCTAAAATAAAAGTTAGGCACACAATGACCTGGAAAAGA
Source organism: Jordanella pulchra (assembly GCA_034780135.1). Taxonomy (NCBI): domain Eukaryota; kingdom Metazoa; phylum Chordata; class Actinopteri; order Cyprinodontiformes; family Cyprinodontidae; genus Jordanella; species Jordanella pulchra. The sequence continues at coordinate 8,223 of JAUZNJ010106117.1, read as the reverse complement.
ATGTCGCTAAGAAGCGTACATGACAATACAAGTGGAAGAACGAGCACTGAAAAGTCAAGGAGTAGATGGGAAACCAGTGGAAGTGGCAGCGGCAGAGTCCCTTTGGCCTTGTAGTAGAGGACTAGGAGGAATGCCCTGTGGACGAGACACACTGGAGCGAGAAAGGATCCCAGCACCACCTCTCCCAAACTGGTCCCATTGAGATTACTGACAAAGGCCTCCTTCACTTCCCTGTGACCCATAACCTGTAAACAAAAATAAACAGTTTAATAAACAAGGCACGAGGTACAGTAACCAGCAGCAAACAACTTCTTTGAACCCTTCAAGGAACTCTCCATAAGATTATCCAGAACATTCACAATGTACCTTCATGAAGTAACCTTTGGAGAACCTCCAGGGAGGGTTTAATAAAGTTATTGTGTGAGGAAGTTAATATGTTGGCTGCTTAAAAACTATTAGAATAAAACCATAAAGGTTCCCTAGAGATTAGCAAATTTTTTTACAGTTTAACCTTTGGAGAGATTTTCCTTGGAGTTATCAATAACCGTTATGATTATGATTTAATGTTCAGAGACACTTACGGAAGATTTTCTAAAGATTTCCTAAAACTATAATGACGTAACTTACAAAGAATAATAAATTTCAACAACGATGAAGCTGATTTCTCTGAACGTCATTCAGGGTTAGATATAGGCCATCTAACTTTATGATGAAAACTTTTGTGAACTTTCATGGAACACTTCCCAAAGGTTATCTGTAACTTTCACCTGGAGATTTAGAAAATGACTCCCTGCAGGTTCTTTGAGCATTTAGTCCAAACACTAATAGTACCTCTAGGGAAACAACAGATGTTCCCAAAATATTCAAAAATCTTTATGATAACCCCTTGTAAAGAACATTAAAAAAAGACCCCTTAAGTTTATATAGAAAAAATATACATATATTTGGATCCGTTATCTACAAGTTCACTGAATCTTGAAGAATCTAAATCTAAAAGAAGAATCAGAATCTAAACTTTAAATTGAACTTTCAGAAAATCTGCGATTCATTTTTAAGCAAAGCAGACAATCGTTATCCTGAAACCTTACAAGAGTTTGAACAAGATTTATAGTACATAGAACAACTTTCTCTCACAATATGCATATCTCACAAATTAAGTTCACATGAAGATATGATATTTCCATATATTTTTGGTTTAATTTAAAGCTCTCTGTGCCCAAACCTTAGCTATTCTGCTAACAAACGCTCAAAGCTTGCATGTAAAAATTAGGCGTGAATACGGTTGTGTGTTTTAAAACCGCATCCGACAAGTAAGATACTACAAAAATTCCTTAGAAAAACAACATTTCCGTGTTTAATGGCAACGTCAGAAATAGTAAAGTGTCTATTGACCAGGACTTACCACGACGTTGTCTGTTAAACTCGGAAGATGAAGAAATACCTGTTTAACAGCATTGTTATTTTGCTGAGCGCAAAACCATGCGCAGTGACAGCTTGTTCACTCACTTCCGTGTTTCCCATGGTGCATTTGTGAACACTGGGATTTATAAAACTTCCTTAAAAAGAGTCTCAAGTAAGATTTTGTTAAATCCAATACATTTCATTGAAATTTCACAAAAGCCCCGCAAGATATAATAATACACAACGCAAATCGTAAACTAGTTGTGGAAAATGCCTTGAATAGCTTTAAGATGTCTAACACAAAAAGAAATGCCACACGGTGGAAATAAGCTGATGTTGATTTCAAAATACCACTAATAACTGAAATTATGCCTGATTAAAAGAGAAATACTACGATGACGTCATAAATGTGAAGTTTTTCGTTATTGTTTTTGTTGTTTTTTTTAAGCTGCTAACAACACTCCAACAGTCCGAAGCGGTCAGTGAACGGCCAGGAAGAGGGCGGGAATGATTTGTGGTTTTGGGAGTCTGCTGGTTGGCAGTCAGCGGGACAACCAGTAGAAGTCGTCCTTGAGACGTTGCTGACAGCAGTGGAATAATTGAAGTAACAGTTTTTTTTATTGTGTAATTTGAACCAGTTTACATCAGAAAAAAGTTCTAATCTTTTAAAGTCATATATTTCGATTTAGTTTAAGAACATACTCAGAAAAAGGAGCAAATAAATGAGTTCCTCTACCGACCGGCGGAGTAACTTTGCAGCGGGACCCAGGAATGGAGGGGCAGCGGTAAGTTAGGACCCGAACACAAGTTTTTCACCGGGAGTGCGGGGACTGTTTTCTCCCCTTATCTTTCTGAATGTATAAACTTTTAATACGTTCAAAATATCATAAAACAACTACCATTCAGTGTTTATCTTAATAAATGTCATGCTTACACTAGTCATAACGCGTATTTTATTTAATTCAGGGGTACATATATGCCTGTGACCACTCTGCGCCTGAACAATAATAGTTTCCAGAGTGTACAGCGCTTTATGTAACCATGTATGTTTGTTAAGAAATACTTCAAACATATGTAAAAGTACTCAATTTTTATTCTTCAGCACTGCAAAGTGTAAAACCTCGTAATTTCTTAATTTAAACTAGACAGAATAGCTTAATAATCATCGCTTTTTGTAATGACAAACTTTGTTATTTTGTTTACCGAATAAATGACTCCATATCATTCTCACGGTCTAAAAATGGCGAAATGTAGGGATGTAGGCTAACTACTATAGGATTAAGTGTCTGGAAACAGTGAGTACCTTGGACACCTGTCAGCAGGTTCAGGTCATATGGCAGGCTTCCATCAGTCAGAGCAAAATGTTTGTAAAATGTTAAGTTTAAGAAAACTCTTTTATTATTCAGAAAAAAAATATTGGTATTGTATGTTTTTAATGTCAATACTTTTTCATGTTTAAGGCTGATGACAACAAGAACATAAAATTACCTTAAATGTCTGGGTAGGTAGCGTGCAAAAACATTATTTAACTTTCAATATAGATTCATCAACCAGCCAAAGTCTAGAACAAGCAAATGTTTATTAATCGGCTCTTGCCAAATGTAGAAAGATAACATTTGTTTTCCATGTTAATTAAATGTTTCAGTTGTTTATCTCAATCCTTGTAGGTTTGGGTTTCTACGTATATCCTAATGTTCCTGGCATTTAAATCTATATAGATTTTTTACAAAAATATTGTAATTTTTAACTGATTTAAGATTTGTCCTGATACAAAAATAGAACTTGAACTTTATGTCATTTAATGATTTGTCAGAAGAAAAAAAAAGATAATAAAAGCCAAACTAACTAGATGTTTTATTTCATAGATAACCTATAAAGTCCTCCAAATTATCTTAGAACGTATGGATCTCTAATTTGGAAAATCCTTAGGAGCCCTGAACACGTCATCAAATCAGACCCAAGTCATTGTTTATATTTCTGCTCAGAGGTGTTTGTGTATTAAATAGATCCCCTGTGTTGTGGGAATAACATCGCAATACATAAAGAACCACTGTCATCATCCTTTAGGCTCGGCTGTATCGTTCCACTTTCTCACCTGCTCTTTCCATACAGGTGAAAGGATTCACCCAGAAGTCCTGCCCTCCTGACCAATACCTCGATTATTCATTGGAGGAGAATGTTCAGTCCTTCCTTATTGATGAAGACCAACTGCACACTTTTGATGACCTCACCAAAGTTAACCCTGTAACTCCAACAACAGGTACCAGATATAACATTTCTGTATAATTTAATAAAATAAACCACTCAAATATTCTGTCATGCTGTTCCCCCTTGTTGAAAGTCTTTAAATAAAATGCTGCACACTGCTGCCCAGCTGCCTGAAATAAGCCCACTTTCATTTTCTTCTCCTTAAAAAAACAGAATTTTTAGCCTGTTATGCTACCAGTGCTTCTCCAAAGAGAAATATGACTGTTATTATCATAGAAGGACCTTATTCTACTACTAAATCTTATAGTTGTTCCTAATAACGGGCTTTCTGGGACAAGCTGTCTCATCTTGGCATATGCTGCTATGAGATTCAAAAGGCTTGATACCCTGAGTTAATAAACACAGAGGTATTTACTAAAGCAGCGGTTCTCAAACATGCTCTGCTACTCTTTCTTTGTCGTCATTTTATTTAAATGATAGCATGACAACAGTTATCAATTGCTGGAGAAGCAATGTTAATCATTTAATGGTGCCTTAGGAACAGGATGGAGACCCACTTAACTAAAGGTTTTAAAACAATCATGTTCTACTAGCTTTGTGACCAACTATAGATTTAATAGTTGTGTAACTTTAGTGAGAGTGAGCAGTGGGGGTTTCTTGGGTATTTTCTGTGCAAATGAGAGAAATCTTTAAGGCCCTTCTCACTGTGGGTTAATGTGGGTCAAACCTGAGGTTTATTTTGGTGTCAGATCAGGTCAGACTGTTTGAAACAAGTGTAGATGCTCTGATCTGACTGGTATCTGTTTTTTTTTCTAGTATCTTTTGAGCAATGTTGATATTTTTTCCTGAATCTGACTCATATCTGATGTTTTTGGAATGTGAACGACCGATGCAGATTACAGGTGACTTTACGTCACTTTCTATAACTTTTGTCACAGTTCTGTGTTGTCCACATGTTAGCAAAACAGACAGAAGCTGGGATAGTAATGCTGCAAAAAGAAAAGGCGACATTTTCCTAAACAATGAGTATTTTACTTTAATTTAAGGAGGTAGATAAGATTATCTGCCAAAGCAATAACTATTTTTGCCCTTGATAAAAGATAATTAGATAATATTTATTTTTTTATTATTGTTTTGAACGTAAATCCTCTTATTCCATTGGTTAATTTTCTCACTTATTTGTTCAAATCAAGGGAAAATAGCGTTATTTCCAGAAAAATTGTTTCAGTTTTTGTAACGATGCATGATGAAGAGATGTCAACACCTTATAGCTCGTTAATAAACAGAGTTAAAACTTTATTCAGGCCTAATTAAAAGGCTTAAAGGAACCATCAGAATATGGTTAATAGTTTGCATTGTAGCTTTCATATACCATCCTTCAAACAAAGGACTTTAAAATGCTCTAGAGATTAGTGAGCATGTGTGGATCATCTCTGCGCTGGCTGTGTATCCAACCTGTTTACTCTCCTATTATTCATGTGTTTCACACACAGCATCTGCTCATACAATAAATGACTTCTGTCATGCACTTAAAAAAATAACCCCTATTTCTTTATGTTTACTGTCATCCTTGGTGCGACAACGTTTTATTGTTTTCATGCGTGTGCAGGTCAGTTTGGATCCCCAACAGTTCACTCTGAATTCAGATACAGGCCACATTTTAAAGGTAATGGGTTTGACCATATGAAAAAAATCAGTTTCCTGGAAAAATTGGATTTGAGAAAAATACCTGCAGCCCCCCTATTCAGCCAGTTAGCTTGCAGCGTGGTGCATCAAGTTGGGAAGGGTAGCACTGCATGTTCAGTGCTCCGTAATGTGCAAAAACTAGGCTTTATTGGTTTATATAATGAAGAAAACATTAGGAATTTTGTAATATCTATCATTTTAATGCTTCATATGTGCCATTCTTTTGCTAGTGCTAAAATGCCTGCAGGCCAGGTACAGTTTAAAGGTCTTTTACACCCATGCTGGCTGCACCTTGGTGGCTCTGAACCCTTTCCAGGCCATTCCAGACCTTTACTCTGTGGATGTGATGAGGGAGTATCACTACGCCACTCAGACTCAGGTATGGATCATCCCTGCAGAAGCCCCTCGTCATCATTGAGTTCATTCATTCTGTCACCAGATGAAACTAAAAGTCAGGATCCTTTTGATTATTCTGTGTTTTTTGTCAGCAGGAGTTCAAACCTCATATCTTTAATGTGGCTGAAGAGGCTTACAGGAATGTTCAGGGTCAGCAGGAACCAGTGAACCAGTCGTTGGTTGTAAGCGGTGAGAGCGGAGCCGGAAAGGTAAATCTGTACCATCAGGTTTAATATTTGTTTGATACAGCAGATGTTGCTTTGTTTTTTTTTTCTTTTTAGTTTATAATTTGTTGGTATGTGGATTTCAGCTGCACAAATGGAGCCGGTATTAGGTTTTCCTTTTTAGTTGCTGATGGTGTGTTGATGCTTCATTTGGTTTCAGACATGGACGTCTCGCTGCCTGATGAAATACTACGCCACTGTGGCAGCCGCCCCCCCAGCTGTGAGGATTCAGGACACGGTGGAGAGAATAGAGAGGAGAGTGTTGGACTCCAATCCTCTGATGGAAGCTTTTGGTAAAGACAACAAAGTTGACTTGCAGCATTTTTAAAAGATGATGAGAAGATCATTCTGTCTTGTTACCAACTCAAACTTTAATGCATTTTATTGTGATGTTGAAGGGATAGATTTGAATTTTCTATTCTTAAATACAATCAATGGGGTTCATCGCCTTGTTGAGTCACATAAGCTTTCAGTAATCAAAGCCCGTCTGTTTGTCAGGCTCCAAGAGGTTTGTTAAGGAACCTAAAGTGACAAAGACTAAGAAACGCAACAAATATGGTCAAGGAGAAAATGAAGTAATCAAATAATCTTAGAAGCTTTTAATAGATCGTTCAGGAAAAAAATAGTAAGCTTCCAAGATGGCTTCCTTACTCAATGTGTCTGGCTGAGCAAGGAAGGCATTTATCAGGGAGGTGGTGACTCCTGGTGGCCACTGAAGGAGCTGTAGATGTCCACTGCTCAGCTGCTTGTTAAGCTGTCCACAAATAGAAGACGGGCAGGAAGAATACCAAGGTTGAAATATAAAACATGTGGAAGATGGGATTTGAAACGGAACAGTCTGGGTTTCATGGAGAACACTGAATGTGGATAAACGTTAACTGTTTATGATGGTGAACACCCTAAACCCACAATGAAGCATGGTGGTGGCAGCATTATGATGCAGGAACACTTCCACAGGGACGTTTCTTTTATTACAAACGGTTTTGCCAAAATAATAGGAATCTTCAAAAACTAGTTACTGACTAGTTAGTTACTTGTTACTTGTCCCAAAAAAATAACAGTAAGCCAGTTACTGCTGAAAGTAACTAGTTACTAGGAAAATAAACTTTTATGATCTAAAATCTTGATAAATTTAGATAACGTTCCTGTTATCATAACTTTATTATGATAACGGGAATTTATCATAATGAGTAATTAATGAAAAGGCTTGCGTATCTAAAAACATTGTATAATCTACATCATTTTGTTGAGTTGTGAGAGTGAAGACCATCAACAGCGATATATTTTTGTAGATGTTATGTTTAATGAAAAAAATGGAGAGAATTAGGCCTTTTAAAACTTGCTTAACAAGCTTCAATTAGCTAAAGGTTAGCATCAATGGAGAAAAAATAAGGCCTTTTTCAAACAATTTAATAAGAATGAAATGCTGTCTGAAATAAAATTGAAACAAAGAGTCCCTGTTCCCCCTTTCAAAAAAAGCACAACTGCAAAACTATCTTTCAGTATGTCTGTGAAAAAAAGTAAATAAAAAAAGACCTAAACCATGTAAGTGATTTAAAGAATGAATTAGGAAGTGATGAGTGAAATATTGATAAATGAAAGCACTAAAGTAAGTCAGTGTTTTTGATTGCAAAACGATGCGAGGTCCCTCATTGGATTAGAGCTGCTTTTAACCAACGTGGATAAAGTTTCTGTTGTTGGAAATAATGAATAAAGCACAGGATTATTTAGGCGTTGATTTTAGAAAACGCTTCCAGTTTAGTAACGCTGTCATTGGAGCTGCAGGTCTCTCTCTCATCACCTCACACCCCCTATGAGCAGCCATCACACTGAACACCTGCTCTCAGCTCAGCATCAAGATAGAAACATCAACTGACTGGAGCACAGTCAAAGTTCTTGAAAAAACTCTGCCTCCCTTTTAGGGTAGATGCATAAAGGTAAGAAAGTTATACATATTTAAGCTAATAACAGTTTTAGCAACAAGAGGACCGACTTTGGACCCTTTTCTGTTTTAGGGCAGATCCGAGCTGCTCCCATGTTTATTCTCATCTTATTCTGATGCCAATCACCCTCCAATTTAGCCATTTTCATCACATTAGACTTTCAATTTAATTCATTTGTATTTGTATAGCGCCAACGCACAACATGTGTCATCTCAAGGCACTTTACAGAAGCAATTCAATCAAAGTCATGCAGTCACATTGGTTCAATGTTTTCAATCTAAGGAAAACCAGCTGATTGCATCGACTCATTGACTCAACAGCAATTCCTCACACCAAGCATGCATGTAGCGACAGTGGAGAGGAAA